>CM057142.1:29634232-29649232 GCA_029964075.1 Patiria pectinifera | reverse complement strand
GTGTCTCCCTAAGGTATAACATATGATGAAAAAATGTCTCCTGAAGGGTACGTTAACAGGAATTGTTGTAAATGTCTTCATCATGATTGTCCTGGCTTGTATTATGTTTATCATTGTATTATGTTTATCAAAAGTGAAAATGGTTGAAAAGTGGAAATTTATGAAATTTCAACACTACAAACATCACACCCTCAAATGTGGTATCAAATTAAGGGGACAACAAAAACTTTTATTCATGTGGTGTACCAGTGAGATGGAACATGGTAAAATGTTTTTTTTGTCAAAAAGCTTGTTTTGTGGTTAAAAGTATGGATTTAGGTAGTGATTTTGGCATCTTGCTTGTGGGTTTTTGTTTTTAAGGTAGAAAGAAAGGTTTATATTTTATAAAAAAAATAACACACAGAACTTAGAATACCATGATTATGTGTGTTTTCAAGTGTGAAATTTAAAATTCCACACAAGTAACGTCTGCAACCTTATACTGTAACGTCCGAATAGACAACATGATGTTTCCGTAACATCAAAAGAGCTTTTTGTAAAATGTTATTGGTGTTGCACTGGTTCATTAGAACAGAATCCAGTACGAGACCCAAACAAATGTGCAAACGCTTTCTCCATTTTATCAAATGTATATTGTCCACTGAGAGCTGAAGCTTCAACAAGTCAGTATTTTGCAACCTACTCAAGATTTTGAGCAATTTTGTTGGCTTCAAACGAAAACTAAATGCACAAAAGGCAAGATATTATTATTATCATTTAAAAATTTTTTTTTTTTACACACACAAGGGCCTTAACAGCAAGAAACATTAAAGAGGTTGTGGAATGCTCGAAGACATTTCCGTCATTTTTTGGGTATATGTAGCCTAAGCTGTGATGAAATAAAAACGACTATTGTGTCTGTCATGAAATGAGTACAAAAGGTACTTTTGTAGCTGTTTTTCAGGTCCTATTTCGACCCGAATGTGCAATTTGTGTAAAAGTCGTTGTTGGGGGCAGCAAACAAAACATAGTAAATCGTGACGTAATAAACAGGACTCCCGATGCAGCGTAGTATAAACGAGTCCTGTTTATAACATCATGATTTACTATGTTTTGTTTGCTGCCCCCAACGACGACTTTTACACAAATTGCACGTTTGGGTCCAAACAGGACCTGAAAAACAGCTCTCAAAAGTACCTTTTGTACTCATTTCATGACCGACACAATAGTCGTTTTTATTTCATCACACCTTAGGCTACATATACCCAAAAAATGACGGAAATGTCTTCGAGCATTCCACAACCTCTCTAATCGCCCAGATAGTGATTCACCTCGCTGGGCAGGAAGAGAGTTCCATATTCAGGCCGTAGATGGTAAGAAGGACCTTTGACATGTTTGATGGCTGACCAGGTTTGATCTTGGTACCTCCACTGCCAGGTTGTGTGGTCGGACAGACTGCCGTAGCCTTGGATCTGGAATATACCTGTTTGGCATCAGTCAGACAGGTATATTCCTAATGATCCTACATTCCTTCAAACACTAGAAGCCAAGGGAATTTTTGTTTGAAACACTCCAATGGCAGAGTGCACAGTTACTGCCAAAGATTTATTTATTAGGATTTCACCTGGAGGATGAGTGTTGATTTTCTCCCCCGTCTTAAACTTGGCTGAGTCATCAACCTCTTGATCTTCGTCTTTGTCATCCTTTTCCTCGGCACCTTTGCGATTGTGGTCTGGTTTGGGAGTACCGCCTCCACTCTCTAAAACAACAAATAAAAGAAATAAAAGAATTAAAGAAACAAGAGTAAGTGCACAATAAGCTCCGGCCTGGTTCCGGAATGTCTCACTTCATACGCAAAATAGATGCGCATGCGCATCTATCGAGACGAAGGGTCGTGTTCCGCTTTCACCAAGAGTGCATTTACTGATGACGGCATTGCATTTGGTAAATGTTTGGTCAATTGGTAGTTATATTTTATGGGAAACTTAGGGGGCTCGTTTGGCACGTTTAAATTAGGACTGCAGTCAGTGTGGTTAACGCGAAAAAATGTTCATACGTGACGCGACGTGCAGGAGATAACGCAAGCACATATACAGGGTGTTTAAAAAAAAAAGAAACCAAGCTTATTTTGTTGATTTCTCGGGTATGACTACTTATTTAGGAAAATGGTAACCCCCATCTGTTACATAACTATGTCTTCTTTTTCTTGACACCACGAACTCCATTATACCTTCACGGATGACTGAGCACCAAGTGATGTAACTGACACGCCAGAAATGGCCTTGTACCACATGCGCCACAAGACCAATTGACAGTTACCAGAGAGAGAGAGACGTTATCAGGAATGTGTTCACAGCAATGAGAACCAGGGCAGAGATTTGCGTTGAAAGGAATGGGGGCATGTTGAAGGACAGAGGGGTTAACGGGAACAGTGATGAACCTTGATATGTTGTAGCAATTGAATAAATGACTTTGATAATGTGCGTTCTGGATTTTGTTATTGTCAACATGCTGAAAACTGTCATTTGGTCTTATGGTGCATGTGGTGCAAGGCCATTTCTGGCATGTCAGTTACATCACTTGGTGCTCAGTCATCCATGACGGTAAAATGGAGTTCGTGGTGTCAAGAAAAAGAAGACATGGTTATGTAACGGATGGTGGTTACCATTTTCCTAACAAATCAGTCATACCCAAGAAATCAACAAAATAAGCTCGGTTTCCTTTTTTTTTTTAACACCCTGTATAGCGCGTGCAGTCTTCTAAATACACGCGCAGTACGCTCTGAATAGTCAATCAGCGTCATGTACGTATTCCTCACGGCCTGGGGTAAGAGAATGAACGCACTCGCGCCCATGGAGTCGAGGTTTAGGATTACCTTTGGAAGCCGACAGCACCGTCTTGCACAACGTCAGCCACCTTGCCAGGTCTTTCCCCGACAGCTCATGCAGCATACTGATCAAGGTGTCGTGGATGTCAGACAGGAGACGCTGATCGGTTTCCTTGTCTAGCATACTGAAGAGAACCCCTTCCAGGCCAGTCTCTGAAGAAGTAAGAAAAGAGAGAGTTACGTCTCAGCTCCGAATACACACAATCTTCCCACTTTTGTGTAAAATACAGACGTGGGAGTAAGGTAGGTGTAGTGGTGTCTTAAGGCCTTTTCACACTGTCCAAAATCTCCGGGTTGGAACCGGTTCCAACCCTGAGATTTTTTTCAACCCTTTTCCCACTTCTAAAATTTCAACCCGGTTCCGACCCGGGTAGCGAGCTCTAGCCGGATCGAAATCAAACCTGGGAGGGACCAGGGTTGAAAATCTCAACCCGGATCGAAATTGCATTTTTCGGCGTGAACCGTGTCGAAAATGATAGTGTGAACCGCCCCGGGTTGAGTCACTGACGGCCGATCCGTGTTGAGTTGAGGCCGACATTTTACCGAAAATCTGACACGCCGTGCATAATATTTCCCTCCACCACTATCGCCGTCACAACACCGATCACGAAACAATTGCTCCCTAATTATCATCCAATAATGTATCGGTGTATGGAGCATCCTTTACCTAGTCTGGGCTTGTATTAGGTCCGCAAAATGTACCCCAAAAATGTACATTTCTAATGTTAAATAGAACGAATCGTCTAACGAAATGACCGGAGCCATTTTGGAAATTATTGCACACAGCTGCGCTGGTGTCGTACAAAAATCGGACTCCCAAATCGGATTCGTTTACTCTCTCTTTTTATTGGTCAAACCCTTTCACGTGACAGATCCTTCTCCTAATAGGCATGCGCAATACTACCAATGAGTCCGTATTTCACAGAGTAGTAAATTCACGCTGCACACCGGCCTGTCCGTAAGCCTCGTGCGGGCAGCAGCCGCGTGCGTCGCAATGCATTATGGGATTGAGAAAATCATCGCAGCACCCTGTGCCGAATGCGATCCGTGTCGAGAATTTGTAGTGTGAATTCAAAGGGACCGTAGCCGGATTGAACGTTACACGGTTCACGTAGCGGCCGTTCCCGTAAAGGACAGTGTGAACGTCTTGTCTCTCCGATCCGTGTCGAAAAATACTCGGGCTGAACCGGGTTGGATCCGGGTAGGTTTCAACACGGTTCGAAACGGAGATAGTGTGAAAAGGCCTTTACATGCCTTTGGCCATCTCGGTTCACATTCTAACTACACCACTGTTATGATTGGATTTCAGTCTCTAGACAATCATGTGGGAATTAATTTTTTTAAAATATGATACATACAAAAGACTTAGCAGATGGCATAAACAAAATCATCATAATGTTACTGGAGGTGAAAACTTGAATTGAGACACTGGTGTGCCAATATTTTTTTTTTTTTTTTTTAAATTGCAGCAAAGCATGATAGTAATTACTGATAAAGATGTTGTACAACTTAGTTCTAAAGCTGTACATGTAGAGTTCATTCTTAACATCCCATAAAACACATCCACTGTTAGAAAGTTCCATTTTTAATTTTGTTTTTACCCTTCTTTTAATGTATTTTCTTCAAGACTTATTTATGTTTATTTATATTTCATACTAAACCAGCCTGTAAAAATGACTGGGTGCATGCATAATAAATTATAATGTTGAACAAGGAAACTAAATGAGCAGGATTAGAATGGTACCGTTGCGGGTTCAAAACCCGCTCCGGTCAATAAGCCATTTGCGAGTAACCTATACCCTTTGGGATTTACATTTGAAAAAACATCTGGTACACTGACTTGCTCAGAATGCTTGGCACATTTTAACTTTGAATTCTCCAGACCAAAGACACTGTAGCTAATCACATGATTCGGGGCAAGCTCTTGCATAGTTACGTAAGAGACGCTCAGCACCAATACATTGTTCTAATGGGTGAGAATGGTACAAAGACACCAGACATGCCGGAGCTGGGGGTTGCTAGCATAAGGCTTGCCCCGAACCACGTGATATAGTAACAGTCTCTTTGGTCGGGAGAATGCAAACTTAAAACATGCAAAGCATTGGATTAAGTCAGTGTTCCAGATTTTATTCAATTTTAACTCGCAAATGGCTTATTGCTTGGTTCCACAATACAATTAAACCCACCTGTGATAACCACGCCGTCCGTGATAGCCGTGTTGGTGTCCCTGGGGTCCTTGGCTAAGCTCTTGGCGTATTCACACACCTCATGGGCCTCACGCTGGGAGAGCTGCCTCAGGCAGGCCACGGCAGCACGGCGCAGTAACAGATGCTGGCTACCAAGGGATTTCTGCATCGGAAAAGAGATGTTGTCCCCAAATATTAGGTCATAGTTGATTATGTAAATCAGTTTGGTTTCTTTCGGAAAAAACGAGGTAAAAACCCATTGCGGTATCAAGGCCAGTTCATACTTCACACAAATTTCAGTGCGAAGCAACTCGTTAGGGTAACGGCGAAATGTCAAAATGAAACTTTGATTGTTGGCATTGTTGAAATTCGTTTGGCATTCCCTTTCACATGAAGTATAAACCAGCCTTTACATTTATATCGATCCATTCAATTCAAAATGCCTGGTTAGCACAGGGGCACTTACATCACCTTTTGCTTTTTTTAGTCAATTTGTTAAAAATTTACTGAAACTTTTAACATTTGTTGACTGCAGTCACAATTGTTATTTTAAACAAGTCTTGGTTTCTTCACTTGCCTGGATGGTTAAGCAGTGTCCGGTCAAGGTCGGGACGTAATATGAAATTCGACTTTCAGTTAAGTGCTATCAAAGTTTCAATTCAGGTTTGGACAGTGGCACTTTCCTTGCCTTCTACATCTACCTTAACTGTTTGTTTCCTCAGCATTTCTTACCAATAAAGACAATGGACACCATTTGCAAACATTGAAATATGAAACTCTTATAATATCATGAAATATACTACTTTATTGTAAGTAAATAATAAGATCCAGCATCCTGTGAAATCATTGCGACTGGTAGGCTGTCAGTTTCTAGAAAAGGGGAATTACCATCTCGTCAAAGTGATGGTTAGTACTACACCATCGCGCTTTCAATGGAAACTATATCCTTTTTGTCGAGAAAAATATTTATTTTCACAAGTTTTCGCAAACTGGATGTTATCTACTGCGCTGAAATTTTGACAGGTTAGTTTTTTAATAACCTGCTTTTTCAAATTAGGTTTTGCCCTGCACCGACGTATAAACAATGTATACTCAGTGTGTTACCTCCCGGGTGAAAGTTAGAAAAAATCATTGGGTGGGACTCAAACCCACGACCTCCTGCTTTCTAGTGCAGAAGTCTTACCACTCGACCACCGAGCTAACGGGATCGGCTGGCTGGTTCAAAGCTGATGTACATACCGTAGCTGCGGGTACCGCATTAACTATTCATAAGATGGTAACACACTGAGTATACAGTGTTTATAAGTCGGCAAAACCTAATTTGATTAACATCACCCCGGTGCAAAATTCCATCTGATGAACCTGCTTTTTATTTATCGAATTGTTGTTCCTTGAATCGGCATAAACAAGGTTTTGCAAATAGTGTCCAGATATTTCATCAAAAGTTTTACCCCCCCCCCCCACAATTAAAAAACTCCCAACAAATCTGATATTTGAGCCCTCAAAAGCTGAAATATTTTTTTAAGATGCACAAAATTGTCAGCAAAGGTGAACAATCATTTTGTTAATAATGCAAAGAATCTTTGCTAAACTTCATCAAGTCAGTCACGAGATAGAGAGACCTGGTTCGCAGAAGCAGTACTTACGCAGAGGTGAGGGACCAGGCTGGTAAGGTTGACGTGCCTCGGAGCAAACATGTGCAGCTGCTGTAAGCAGGCGATGGCCTCGGAACCAACCAAGGAGTCTGGGTGATCCTGCATGATGGTGCAGGCTACCAGGCAGGAAGTCCGCGCTGTGGCTAGGTTACCCTTGTTACCTGCAGCAAGACATGGTTTTCAATTTCTCACAGTCAGATACTAGCAGGGATGGTACTACATCGGTTTTATCAATTCAGTGGAAATTATTATTTTGTATTAACCAGTTCACGTCGGATGACGTGTATACATGCAAAGGTTTTGTGGTATTCAGAACGAATGATGGATAAGCACGCAACGAGCGAGGCCGGAAATATCTGTCTGCGAACTGCTTGAGCGAGCGAGGTTGGAAAATATCAGATGTGCTATCCGCAGATGACGGCCTGAACCCGTCTGCCATCGAGGTTCGTGAAAAACAATCCCGCGCCTGGGTCTGGTCAATGTCAAAATATTCCCGGCGTGAAGTGTTAAAAGTACTTTTGTTATCGTTACTGATAAGTTTTGTTTATTGTTAAGCAAATCAACGTAATGTGAATGGAACGTCCATCGTGTATCGACGGGTGTTTGCCCCATATATGATTTGTGAGTCGTAAATTGAATTGTTTATAAGTGTAAACCACAAGAAAATATTGTATCTGAACCTGTTAAACTATGAACGCTGTGCTTTTAATAGTTGATTTTCTCATTAATTGTAAACATATTGTACAATTGTTTCTGTGTTTAAATATTGTACTTTGTGTCCTTTGGTGTGTACTTTTCCTACATTTTTCTATGTAATCTAATGTATTTGTTTGTTATATATTTCAGTTTCACCTGCCTATTTTATGGGCCGAGTAATAAAATGAAGGGGAAAGCATCCTTGTGTCACCTCGTCAATTCTTTGGTGTCACACATACACACACTGATAACTTTTGAGGACAAAATTTCAAAATAAAACTAGAAATGGTTTTGTCGAGTGGACAAAACATTCACGCGAACCAGTCTGGTACTGTGTGTCCCTCTCACTTAGTAGTCTATGTAATAGACAATGGCGAATGCCATGGTCTATGATATGTGAGCACAGTCGCTGATTAATTAGGCAAGACAACCGCCCCTTGACCTCTAGATTTTGACCAATCAGGGGGTGCTTTCTATATCGGGTCTTCGGTCATTTACCGGTTGCACGTCATTGACAATAGATAACAAAAGCCTGTGTCACGCGCTCTGTATCATGTCACGCGATATGCGCCCGGCTGTTGTATTACAAAACACTGCATTTAAATTGACCAATCAAACCGTTTAGTCCTGATTTGGTAATGAAATGACGTCACGATTTAGTAAAGTCGACTCCGATTGGCTGGCGCGCGGCTTGCATATATCTGCATGTCTAGACATATCAGACGTTATACAGGAGACTTGGCTCCGTGGACAACCGGTGATACTCAGACTACTCACTTAGGGCTCTCAAAAGTGTTCGCAATGCCCCATCTTCTGTTCACGTACAGAGTTCATATCACCACTCACCTTGTAGTTCAGGTCCCAGTGTTGTGATCAGGGCAGCTAGGCATCGACCCAGACACTGATGGACCTCCACGTTGGAGGGCGGTACGCTGAGAAGCAAGGTCAGGACGAGAGACAAGGTGGGCTCCACATAGGAGCGGAACATGGGACCGCCCGAGTCCGCTATCAGGGCTAGTGCATGCAATGCCCACATCTGAAAAGTAAACAAACAAGGAATAATTCAGGGTTAGGATCGGTGTGCATTTAGCAGGGTTAGTAAGGTTTCTGCAGGCTTCTGAGTTACTCTGCCGGTCCAGCAGTCTTATCAGAAATTTCCTTCAGGATGGGGGAAACTTAAAGGTGCACTAGGTCCTGAAATCCCCGAAAATTTCATGTTTTGGATTGTTTACTTATCCTACTTCAAGCATGTGGTTGAACGGAAACCAAACTAATGTCTTACCGTTCCCGAGAAAAAAGGAAAAATCCCCCGTTGTTTACATTGGACACAACGAAGTACGAATACGTTTTTCGTGTCGTTCTCATACGATATGTACGTTGTGTGTCTCAGGAACAGCGGTGACCAATCACCAATGAAAAAAATGGTTTCCTTAACGTCCGCAAAAGGCGAACACTTTACGAATGAAATCACAACTAGCATGCAAACAGCTCGAATTTATGGGGTCGCAAAAGTGGACCCCGAAATTCGTTCTCGCACGCATAACACATGAATAACACAAAAACACCCAGTTTTTAAAGGATAGTTGTTGTGTGGATGTTTCTATCCTAGTTTTAAGTGTTCTTTCCGATTATCATATTCTCCTTCAAAGCGCGTTTTGTAGCCCAGTTGGGCTGTTCCAAGACCTAGTGTCCCTTTAAGGCAAGTTAAGGGTGAGGGAACTGCCTATACTGGAATTTTGGCGTCCAGAATTAGAAGCTTTTATTGCGGTGGTGTCACGCTCGAGCACATGCTGGACACGTTCTTAAAGACGAGACGCGCGTGCATTTTGGTGTTCCTGTTAGTTGAAGGAGCCGGAGTGCCTGCGTACTACCTGAGCGCGACTCGCACGACCCTTGCGACTCTGCAGAAAAAGGCCGCCGCCGGATTTGTCAACAAGGGTGGCAGAAGTTGAAATTTGGCACATACACTGTAGTTTTCCAGAGTGGTGCACTATTTTTTCAGCACAGGGGGAATGTCTTCCTTAGGTATGCCTTGTGAGACCACTGTGTCTTTTTATTTTTGAGGAATCATTCATGAACGAGAAGAATTTAATGAAAATTATAAAAATGGTAACTCAGCACTTGCCTGTACTGTAGGGGAGGTTGAGTCCTGCGCCAGAGCAAGTAGGATACTGACGCTGGTGTTGAGGTGCTGGCCTGCCCCCATGCCACCCACGTACCTGTGAAGACATCCTAAGGCCAGGGAGTTGCCTGTGATAATGAGAAGCAAGTGTGGAGAAAATGAGGAAGTGAGACGAGGTTAATCAAGTCCTCAAAGTCTTCATCTAACCCAACAGTTTTTAATAAAGAATAAATCACTAAAACTGTGCTCTATTGGTGATGAGGAGTAACTACATTACTCCAAGACAATTCCAGCATTACAGAAGAAAATGTAATGTCCGGGACAGAGCAAATTAACCATGATATCTAACTAATGATTCAAAGAAATTATTTTAAAAACTCCTAGTCTGTGATCTCCTTGACCATTACCACATGAGAAATACATTTCACGTTTGTTCACTGATGAGCTCTTGTGGGGGGAGTGTGGCCTAGTGGATAGGGTTTATCCAGCCGCTTGCCATATGTTGTGTCCTTGGGCAAGCCACTTCATCCCCAATTGCCTCTCTCCACCCATGAGTATAAATGGGTACCGGTGTAGCATGAATTTAGGTTTTATGAAATACGGACTCATTGGTGGTATTGCGCATGCTCATGCATAGATAACTAGGAGAGGGACCGGTCACGTGAGAGGGTTTAACCAATAAAAGGGAAAAAGAGTCCGAATTTCATACGGGTCCGATTTTCATATGACACCGACATTAGCTGGGGAGTAACCTGTGATGGACTAGCATCCTGTCCAGGGGGAATAGAAATATTCTCAGTCGTTTCATGCCACTGAAACCGGAGATAAATGCCGGCCTGATGAGCTACATTGGCTCGTGACAGACTTTACTATTTACTTCACTGAGCTCTTGTAGAACTAAAAAAAGTCTGATTTGTAATGTCGGTGACACTGGAATTGCCCTTTTCCATGCGCAATTTAATGAGTCAGCTTGGGCATACATTTCTGATTTGCCTCAGTCTATTTCACAGATAAATCCATAGCACTATAAAGCAAATCAAAGTCCATGCTGAACATCCAAAGGCAAAATGTGATTATTTGAATATTCAGTATATTCGGTACAGAACTATCGACTGGTAATGTATACCAACCTGTTCTGGAGACAGCATCTCTCGCCGTCTTGAGTCTATCAAAGCACATCTGAGCAGTCTGCGCAATGAAGGAGTTGTCTCCTCCCATCTGGGCCATCCTCCCGAGGGCCTCGCCAGCAGCGCAGCGCAGGATGGGATTGGAATTGGTCAAGGCATTCTGGAACAAAAACATGAATATTCACAGGTAAGAGTACTGATATGCTAATTCCATCTGGGCCATCCTCCCTAGGGCCTCGCTGGCAGCGCAGCGCAGGATGGGATTGGAATTGGTCAAGGCATTCTGGAACAAGAACATAAATATTCATAGATATGTAAAGTACTGATATGCTAATCCCATCTGTGCCATCCTCCCTAGGGCCTCGCTGGCAGCGCAGCGTAGGATGGGATTGGAATTGGTCAAGGCATTCTGGAACAAGAACATAAATATTCATAGATATGTAAAGTACTGACATGCTAATTCCATGTGTGCCATCCTCCCTAAGGCCTTACTGGCAGCGCAGCGCTGGATTGGATCGGAATTGGTCAAGGCATTCCGAAACAAAAACATGAATATTCGTAGATGGAAAGTACTGATATGCTAATCCAATCCGGGTCATGCTTATTAATGCCTCACCAGCGGCACAGTGATGGATGGGATTGAAACTGGTTGGCATTCTGGAACCAAAACATGAATATTCAGAGCATGTAAAGTACTGATATGCTAATCCAATCTGAGATATTCTCCTTAAGGCCTCACTAGCAGCGCAGGATGGCATTGGAATTAGTCAAGGTAATATATTCATATTCTGTAAATAGAATATGAATATTTATAGGCAAAAGTACTGATAAGCTAATCCCATCAGTTGGAATTGCTCAAGGCATTCTAAAATGAATAAAGGAGTGTCCATAATATGTAAAAAAAAACTGCTATGCTGCTGTTTTCATGGTCATTTTCATTGAATTGTCTATGACACAGCACGGCAAGATATCAGAACTAGTCAAACAAGACAGAAAAACTAAACATTGGTGGAAATGCAACCTCACTCGTCCTTTCATACGATACAAAAATCACAAAACTAGACTTACAAGACTACTTTGCCGATGCTTCATAAATCAAAACGGAACAAAGATTGTATTAGAAGAGACAAGACAGTTGTTTAACAAACATCAGTCGGCCAAAAACTAATAACATGAATTTACATTAATCAAGGTATATGCAAGTTACAGTAATTCATGCAGAGTATTTTCATCTTGATGTCTTACCATGATCAGATTATTCGCTGCTGCTCTGACACCACTATGCTTAAGTCTGCGCTTGTTGTCTGCTAAACCCTGGAAAAAAAACAAAATAAACACTGTTTCAAGGAACGAAGGATCATTTGCTTTTTGTGATAACTTGGTAACAACTCTAATAACAATACTGTTACTCTAATAACAATACTGTTACATTGAAAGTGTAGTTGATGTCACACCTTGAGAGCACTAAGAACAGCCGTGAAGACATTGATCTGAACTGCTTGTTGTCTGGCCGACTTGGCTTGCCTGATGCACTCCCTGAAATGCTCCAGAATTTTCAGGCGGTGTTTGTCGGCGACGTGGGGTATAACGGCACCAAAGAGAGAGACCGAGGCGTCAATGACAGCCACGCCTAGTGGCAGGGGTCCAGGAACGTCTTCGCCCTGGAGAGAAAGAAGAAAAATATGAAGTTAAAAGTCTGATTTTGCTTACATTACTTCATGTCGACCAACAAGAGAACATTACAAGTCATTTAAACTATGCACTTCTCAAGGGTTACACCTTTGAAATAAAGCTGACGATTAACTTGCAAGACACGTCTTAAAGGCATATAGGATCATTTGCTTTTCATGCATTTTGTTCATTTCCAATAACTCCACCATTCAAAAATATCCACTGACCTGAAGATATCAGCTCAGTGGATATTACACTTTTTGAGAAAACAGTGAAAAACCATGCACAACCTTTTGATCCCGAAACACAATCTCGTCCACAGCACTCCTTATTTCCAAAAATCGGTCAACTGACTGATCGTTGGAAATCAACCAAATTTCTTGATTTCTTCTACATGACAGCAAGGCAGATTGAATTTCAAGGGGAGTTAAGTACCAGTACAGTCTTTAAAGGTAGAGTACATCATCAGTCATCTTCACCCTAGAATGTTGAGTTATACCTCTAGTTCTTTCTGGTTCTTTTCAGAACCATTCTCTTAGTTGAGAAATTATTCGCACATGGTGTTTCCGCAAACCTCTCATTATTTACATCATCAGTCATTGTGCATTTTTTTTTAGATTGAAGCCACAAAAGTGCTCAAAATCTAAAGAAGGGTGCTTAACAACCAACCTGATGAAGTTTTAGCTCAGTGAATGCTGTATATTCCAAGAAAACAATATTCTGAGGATCTCGATTTCAATTCAAAAGCTGCGGAGTCATGATTTGAATTGCGCCCGAAATCAGCGTCCGGGACACGTTCTCATTCAGCCAATTGCAGCTACACAATATCACGCACTGAAACGACCAAGTATAGCAACCGTAGCCATTCATGGCAACATGCTGCCTTTCTGAAAAGTAGTAAATATATCTGTATTGAGGGTATTCTGTGTGTGGTTTCCTGGTCGACTAAAGTCGCCCATGGGAATCAGTAGGGGGTAGTTCTTGTCGACAAAAGTCGGCCCATGGTAAGGAAAGGGTTAAATAATAGTCGGGTAAGTTACTTTTGGGAAAAATGCAAATGATCCTATAGGCCTTTAAAATAAAGTATGACTTGTTGCTCACTACCAGCATACCTTGACTGCTTTCCAGTACAGTGAGGACGGATCGTGCTCCAGGGCCCCAGACCCTGAGGCACTGTTGGGCTGCAGCTGTAGCTCCACCGACTTGTGGTCGGTCTCGGTGATCCAGCTCTGAAGGATGATGGAGTCGTTCTCGTGGCACAGCGAGCGCATCAGGGAGGTGGTGGTGTTGGCCGCGTTGTCCGTCAGCGTGAACTCGGCTACCAGCTCGCGCAGAAGGGCTGTGAAGCTACCTGGCGGGGGAACTTCCATTATTACTATGGCTGTGCATCGGAACTGGGTACCGGAATACCCGATCACTGATGTCAGGAACTTTACATATTACTTAGTAACTTCTCAGAAAATGAAAAGAATAGTTTTGAATGTCATCTATGGGGAATTTTTAAAACGAAAACCTGGCTACATGGAAAAACAAAACAGATTCCCAATTAAGATGCTTGCGAAAATGCATTTTACACTGTAAAACTAAAGAGCCACACACTTATATTTTGCTGTTTTGACGCACCGATGTGGTAGTATTATCATGCTGACCTTCACGAACAGAAACTTCTGAGACTTCAATTTTGGAGTTGGGATTCTTTAACAGGTACCCAGGTACCCATTTTTTTTCAATCAGATACCTGATTCCCCCACTACCCGTAAATGCACACCCCTAGTCATTCACATAAAAATTACATTATTCAAATCTAGTGTGAACAGCCGGGATATTAATTCATGTTAAACTACAGCGACCTTGCTGTAAAACTAGCTTTCTTGCCCCCAACATTTGTTTTCTAGAACCCTTCTTAGTTTCATATACTTCCATCTAAAGTGGCTGCACTTACTGCTGAAGTCATGTCTAAATTTTAGAATTCAGGCTCTATAGATGCCTCATATCCCTCAGGTCCAACAAATTCTCATTATGACAGCTTCCCCCACCCCCCCCCCCCAAGAAACGCACAAATTAAAAAAAACAAAAATTAATTGAGAGGCTATTTTACTTTCATAGGATGTGGGAGGCAGGAGCCTCAACACCTCGTACAGTCTGAGTCGGACCATAGCTGCACTGGCCTTGAGGTGGGCACCGCAAGACTTGATCACTGTGTGAATCCTGGTGACAAAAAGCATGAAAAAATCACTTCAATTTAAAGAGGTTGTGGAATGCTCGAAGACATTTCCGTCATTTTTCCGGTATATGTAGCCTAAGGCCAAAAAAAAAAAAGTCTCCGGTTTCTGGTATGCGCGCGCGTCGCCATGCGCGTCGGCAAAATGAAAAAGTTTTTTTTTCAATACAAGATGATGTTTCAAAACCGCCAAACTCACTGGTTTGACTGGAATTCTGCTGCTGCACAATTTTAACGTGTTTTTAGATGGGGTTATGATCGAGAATAAGATTTATGTAGCCTCTCTGGACTCCCATATATTTGCACTAAGTTTAGTCGGGCACCATTTGCAGTCATCAGCCGACATTTGAAGCCAAAAAAAAAAAAAAAACAGGAAAAAAAAAAAAAAAAGCCGCGTCGCCGCACCACTTTTGGGGCAAGCTCCATACCAGAAACCGGAGACTTTTTTGGGGGGGC
>CM057142.1:29602187-29633732 GCA_029964075.1 Patiria pectinifera | reverse complement strand
ACACATGAATGCTGTTACGCAACTCTTTTCTACAATCATTCTTATGTACTGAGCGTTGACTATTCAGAGTCACTACGAGCAATTAACCTTACTAAGCTTCGTCCTTATTCTGTCTCATCAATTATTGTTTCGCGTCGCACGTCTTTCGGCCGACACTGACATGTCACTAAGGATTGAGAGAAAGTCTAGCAAGTTTCCCGTACTTCATTATATTTAGATCAAATTACTGACCTGTTGACAATTTTTTACGAGGAAAGTTTGTTTGTCTGATTCTTATTCAGCTCCCTTTAGCTAGCTTGGGAAAATTCATCTTTTCTTGTACTTACGCAAAGTCTAGGAATGATGCTAATACAATGTCACGCTAACGTCAGCCGGTGGCAGATTAGACGCGAGACCACGCGAGTGCAATGACGGCCAGTGGCGTAAATCTGTGCTGGCGAGTGTGGGGTTTGACCAAAATCATAAAATTCGCGATTCACAATGCAGTGCACCACCAAGAGTTTGCCATGTGGAGTGTCAGTTTTTCAAATTACGGTCGACAAAACAAGTCCCATTTGAATGAGTGTCATTAAAACAACTTTAGCTATGGTTGTAAATTCGCATAGCGTTCTGCTGCCTTATACTAAAACACATACATACTTTTTTTTTTTCTTTTGATACAAAGAAAAGAAAAGGCAAATTAATACTGAATCATAAGGGCTTACGAAACTACTGACCGGAAAAAAACTAACAATTTTAAATGTCCTGCGCTGGTGAATGTCGACCATCTCCCACAATGAACTTTAGGAAAATGAAATCACCGTGGCAAATTCTCCTGTGGCACATGAAACGCCCGAATTTCCCTGGGCCGTGGACATTCGAAAAAGGTGGGGCTGGACACCACATTATACTGGGACGCTCTTTATCATTATTATTATGGTATACTGCGCTTACATTTTTAAAAGCTTACTCTTTGTTTATCCACTTCCAGTGCTATTGAACACACATTTTAGTTGCTTTTCGGGACGTTCGGAAAATACCAAAATCCTCATTTTTTTCTCATCAGAAAAGCTGGGGTGATTCAATACCCCCATCCCCCGGTCAAAAAGTGTGGGGGCATATACTCCCACCTCACCTCACCCCGGGAATTACGCCCCTGATGACGGCGCATGGAGCCAACGAAAACCTGCCACTGCATGGTCTTTTTCGTGTACGGGTTGCCATACGCCTTGACTCAAGTCTACGGTCATGAAAAAGGCCTTGAGATGAAACAAAGCAAATCCATGAACCTTTGGCGACTGAACGATCTAAATTAAGGTCGTATTGTGCACTTACCAAGCGAATACAATTTACCAATCGGCGGCGGTGGAACGCTTTTAAAACTGGGGGCATCACCAAAAGAGGCATTTGCTCAGGAAAAAGGCGCCTTTCGTCGGTGTGAGGAGAAATTCAGAAATTATTTCGTTCACATTGCAAAGAATATACAGCTACCCAGAGCAAAATTTACTCTAACATTGATATACACATTTCTTTTTAAAATGTTTGCATTACATTTTAAAAGTGTGAGGGGTACTATTATTTCTTTACAGGCCAGCTTTTCCATTTTGAGAGGGGAACAATTTTGTTTAATGCGAGAGGGGTCATCTGTGTTTTCGAGGGATTGTTTTCATCTCGAGAAGGTTCACACCTTGTTAATGCGCGAGGGGCATTTGTTTTTTCGAGGCACTTTAGCATTACAAGAGAGGATCATTTTAAACGCGATCATAATGTTTTCATGTGCGTTTAAGGGCAGTTTTATTTTCATCCCGAGGGGGCTATTTGTGACGTAATGTGCAAAATGAGAATGTCCCCAAAACCATGTTATGAGTAATCAACGCCTGTAGTTGGATACACTAGAAAATCATGTAATAAGAACCGAAATGTCCCTATCTAAAAAAACACATCATAAAAAATATGTTGCTATAGATTAGGCCTATTAGGAGCGGAGGAGCAAGGACGGATCCAGAACACAAGTTTGTTGGGGGCTGTACAATCAAGCCAGGCAACTGGTATAGGTCCTAGCTCTAACAGCCTGTTGTTCACCTGAGGGCGTCATTCCGCTTGCTTTAGTGGGGGTGGAACATACATGTGTATCTTGGATCAGTACTAATTGTGCGAGTGTTTAGGCTTAAAAGGCGCAGGGTTCTGGGGCCCGCTTAAGGGCAATGAAAACATTGGATCTCCAGGCGCCCTGTGTTGTAATTTGAGAGCAATATTCGACGACTGCCAAAGTTTTAGCACAAGATTTATCATTTAAACATCTTTTTTCGAGTTTGTAGTCATTAAATCAGCTTATCTCGAGCTTATAGAATCAAATGTAGGCTTCATATTTTTATTCAGGGACGAACATCGTTGGGGAATAGCACATGTCCCCCCGTTCCTCTACCGATCGCCGCCCATGGCTGGCACCGTGCTTCAGCACGCTAGACTTTACACCTACATTTTCCACGTAGGGCCGATGCATACCTGCTGTACAGCGTCGATTGAGACCCTCAAACTGTTTTAAAACTTCTGTCTGCGCGTGTGGGTGTGTGTGGGTAGAGCTATGTGTTTTATGGCACACTGCGGCGGTATTTTGTAGGCCCCCTCCCAAGTTTTCGTAGGGCCCCAATTTAATTTTCCAAGGTAGGCCCCTTACATTTTTCGTAGGTCCTGGGCACAGTGCCTACTGTGCCTATTGGGTAATCGGGCCTGACCGCAATTGGTTAGCAATGGATTTATGTCGAGTAGTTCGTGTAGTGATTATTTCCAACGTGCATTACGTGTTTTCACTATGATTGTAATTATAACGTCCAAGCTTTCTCAAAAAATACTCTTTTCCTTTCCAATTTGTTCATATTAATATGAAATGTCATATTGCATATTGGCGGGATAGGATTGTAACATTGTAACTTCGAAAACAATCGTGTTTTCGCAACTAATGCGCAACGAATTGATTGTGTTTTACCCCAGACACTGCATGAAAAAACAAACGCTTATGTAACGTACAGGCAGGTACCAGACTATTCCTCATTTGCATACGTATGCAAAAATTTTGCACATGCAAATGATCCAATGGCGCGTACTGCTCGACACCCTGGGGACGGGTTGGATCGAGCTAAATGCATTGAACTCCATATACTGTGTATATGGAGATCAATGGCTAAAATGTTATTGTCCTTCCTGCACGTGACCTAGCTGTGAACGTTCGTGGAGCTAGAACTGCGCACCGAGTATTTGCGCTCACGTTCGCTCCATAGACATATAATAATGGTTCGCTCGCACGTTGGCGTGCCGCTTTTCATTTAACGATTACGGTATTGTCAGTTTATTTTCTGCAAACTTATAAACCCGTTTAATTAGACAACCAATTTTGCTAAGTAGGCCCTAGTCATAATCATAATCATCCATGTTTGATTGAAATAAACAACAAGATTAGACTGGGGTTTCAACATTATATGAACAGTGTTGTCTTATTTTAATCTCTTGTGTACAATTTTAGCATTGAAGGTCTCAAGTAGCAGAAATAAACACACATTTGTGCGCGTAAATGGCGTTGCATTCGTCACGTCTAGCGCGCAATTTGAATTTGTCCTTCAGCACGTGACCCTCCATGCATAGCCGCGCGTATGCACGTGCTGCCGATCTAGTCTTTTTATTTTATATTCATAAATACCTCAGACAGTTTAGCTATTCCTATTGGTCGAGAGCCCGTCACGTGGCCGGTATTAAACGGATGATAAAGACATGGATAGACATGGAAAAGTGTTTAAGACCAGTCTTAAACCCTTTTCCAGTGTCTATAAAATGTGGACTCCTATGAAATCCAGTGCCTCTTACCGTTTTATTGGTTGAACGATCACAGTCCTCACGTAGGCATGCGCAACACTACCAGCGAGTCAGAATTTTATAGTTCTAAATTCAAAACGCAACGCCCCAGGTGCGTTCTGCGCGACATCGCGTCCATGTCGCGCAGAACATGCTACGCGCGTCAATCTCCATAAAAGGGTTGTTTACATCTTACTCGCCAGCTGAACATTCCATTATTTTGCTAGAGGGATGTTTCAAAAAGCATGAAGTGAACTTGCTGAACAAAATCAGGATTTTTGAATGAATTGTTTGATCTTTTTTTACCGAAAAGGTATTTATGAATGGGAATAAATGTGTGCTCGGTCGGTATTTATCACTCTGTTTAATACCACTTAGAGTCTGGGTGCTGATAATTACCCTCGGTAATTATCAGCACCCAGACTCTAAGTGGTATTAAACAGAGTGATAAAAACCTCCGGAGCACACATTTATTCCCTTATTAATGCAGTGAACCAACACATGCGCGTACTCCATTCGTTTACACTACACTTTCTGGTTCTAAATGACGTGTAAAGCTGATGCACCACCCTTTAAGATAAAATTGCTGTGAAACCAGTGTTCAAGTCCATAACTTTCACACATACTGACACATTATTTTCAGATTTTTTTTGACAACTTCCATATAATAGCGTTGGTTTGCGTCCATCACTGACAAAGGTTTTGCATTTTACACGGCGACTGCCGATATTTCATGATCTCGCTCATTCGTTGGGATTTTGTGCATGTTTTATTGGCGTACATTCAGTGGCGTAAATCCATGCCGGCGAGAGGGGGGGGAGTTAACCAACTTGTCCGGACGAGTAAATGCTTAAAGTGGGGGGATTTTAATTCAATATTTGGTTTGCTCTTCACCGACGTATATTCTTAATTAAAACAATAGGTCGGTTTAAAAAAAATCGTCGGTGAAGGGCAGGCCTTATATTGACTCCTGAATGCGTGGTCAACACCAGAGTTTGTGGTTTCTCTATTTATATCATATCCTGCATTAAAAACCCAGACAATGTCTTATTTAGGCCTATGTATCTATATGTATTTAAATAGAGTGTGTATCAAAACAGAGGCGTATTTAGATGTGTTGAATCGCAGACTTCAAATTATTCCAAATATTCGGTGCTGGGACGTTCGGACGTTTTTTTAAATTCGCCAACTCCTGCTACCTGTGCTTTCGCATAATTACCCATTTTTTACTCAAAAGTTGATATCTTAAATGAAACGAATCCAGAACATCTGTAGTGTATCTGTAAAGTTTCAATTGAACCTGTTAAAATGTTTCGTTGTCATAGTTATTTAAAGTCGGCACTCTCACGCGCCCTCCAATGTACGTTTTACGTGCTCCATGTAATAGAAACGTGCCTATACCTGTTGTGGTATTTGAAAATTTTGGACGAAGTTATGCCCTATTTTTATAAATTTGGTGTCAAAATAACTTCAAGACATCAGAACAGCTGCCAGAGAAGCCTGGAAGAATTTAATATGTGCATTGCGACGATAGGAGCCAAAACGTCAATGGAGGGGGTTGCGGCCCCGCCCCCTCCACGCTGTTCGCGCCGCTCTTATGTTAATTAGTCTGACCAAAAAGAATTCTTAAGCTTTATTTTCATGTTCCACATGTGCGAAGTCATCAATAAAAATGGTTTCATTTTCCCAATTTAAATTTTGAAGCACATTTGCACTGTTTCAATTCTATCTGTTAGCATCTCATGCACGCTTTCATGTTCATGTACTTTTCAATGAGAAAAGTTAACACGTAGGCCTACCTATGTTAAAAAACGGACAGTTTTTGCCGAAGTTATGCCCCTTTTTCATAAACCTTGTGTCAAAATAACTGCAAGACATCAGAACAACTGTCAAAGAAACTTGGCAGGATTTAGTCTGACCTAATATCCTTCTTAAGTTATATTTTTACATTCCATGAGTGCTGGTTTCCTTTTCTCATCTACCGTTGCGTTGCAACGGCATCAGTGAAAGAAAAAAGAGGGGGTGACGGCCACGCCCACCTCCGCCCTTTTCGGGCCGTTCTTAAGTTAATAAGTCTGATCTAAAATCATTCTTAAGTTATATTCCCATAATCTACAAGTTCCAAGCTATCAAATGATACTAGTTTCGTTCTTGTTCTCAATTTTTTGATTAAATGTAAAATTGGCCCCACTTGGCATGGCGCCAATGGGTCTTAGTCTGATCCAGCGATACATAAGATTGGCTATTCTGTGATCAGGGTCGATGATACTATGCTTTAAGACAATCAGGGGATTTGTTCCCAAAATGTTGAATAAACACTATCCAGCTCTCCGTCTAACACAACCAAGCGGCTGCAAGAATTGGACATTCCCGTGTGATTTAGCTACGGAAGCATCATACGAACATCATTTTCGATTTTCAGCGACATCTTTGAAGAAGCTAACAACGCGGACGTCGGGTTCTGATTCGTCCAAGCCTGCCGGGTACCAGTTGAGAACGACCAACCAGGACACCGTGCACTTCCAGACGATTCCACTAACGCATTTCCGAAACGTGGAGCTCCTAGCTACCGTGGGAACCAGCTCCGTCGCCAACATCTTAGGTCAAAGGTTATTCTGCTGTATCCCGTTAACGTGCTGTCGGGTAAGAATCCATATAGGGAGGCTTTTTGTCTTAGGGACAATAATTACCGTATGGCGTTGTAATTATTTTGGGTCGAAAATTCATAATGGATTATAATAAAACGCTTTTCAAAATAAAAGATAAAACAAAAGTTAGTTCAGCAAAAAAGGAGCAAAAGTGAACTACTGAAAGAAAAATAATAAGCAACTAGAGGGAATTCGTTTGTACGTAAGCAATAAATAAAACTTTTAAAACATCATAGGTGACATTTGGCTTTTTAAATCCGACTTGTCTGAAGAAAACCTGAACACGTCCGCGGTGTTTGTAACATTCTCTTAGTTTAATAAATATGATTGGGAAAAAATAGCCATAATTATTGTACTTTCTCCAACGCACACAAAACACTATTAAGAAATGTGGGGTCGTTGAGGAGGACATTGCTTTGATTGGATTCATCTCGTACGTGTTTGCAGAGAAAAAATAGAACGACCTTAATTTCCCAGAAGGATAATTTGATAATTTTGTCACAAAACACCTTTTGCCAAAAGAGAGGCACATCCTTTGAAAACATGACGAGTACGGCACAGCCTTGGGGATGTTATTTGCGAAAAATTGCTAGTTATCAAGATGTATTCTCGAGCATGGGCGTCGCCAGGATTTTTTCTAGAGGGGGGCAAAAAAAAATTTGCCAAAAAATGCTTGTATTTCTCAACACATTCTCGATTTATCAGTTTTAGAGGGGGGCAGGGACATTTTTTTTTTTTTTTTTGCTTTTCCAGGGGGCAAGTGCCCCCTCCCCCCTCGCGACGCCCATGTTCTCGAGTATTCCTAGCTGAGAGGCAACCCCAAAGCTGCCGAAGAATGAGATTACTTCGTAAAAAAAAGTCCTTAACGTTTCCTGTTTTGCTCACGGCGGTTTTCGTTTACGTAAATTTCACATTATTACGAAAATGTTAGGTAAAGAAACAAACAAAGATAATACTCTACTGCTTGGTTTTTTTTTTCTTTTATAAAGAATTATATTGTTGTTAAAGCTCTCCCGGTTTTAAGTGTGTCGTACTTGGACGAGATATGAAAGGTTAAAGAGGAATTAACGATTTTGGCTTCGGGAGAATTTAAAGCCCGTGACGTTTGGGGCTTCGGCTAGATACAGTTTCATGTTTTACTTCAGGGTTATCAAATCATGTTATTAAAATGCTATCAATGGTTGGATAATGTCCATTTTGTTGTCACATGAAAAGCTTAGTTTACAATGATTCATGAGTCAGGGATGGGTTGAACTGGACACGTAGCCTAGCTTTGGAACTTCAGCAAAGAGTCAGTTGGGGTGACTTCTCAGTGTTGGTAAAGAGGACATGAACATACAAAGATAAAGTTGCGCTTCATGGAAAATAATTTCTATTATCCCAACAAGACAATGTCGGTTATTTATTTTAAAATGAGACATCGAGCGAAAATAAATCTGCCCACTTAATGGAATATTACTTGACTGTGTGAATTTCGAATTACTTGCGATCAAACAAGTTCAGGCGGATCTCTGTGTGCTTTAGAGCCGTTTCAGAGGGTTGAACTCGCCAAAGATAAAATTACGAAGTTGTTATTTTTTTTCTTTGAAATCAAACATAGACATGGAAATTATGTTGGGACAAAAATTGCAATGTTCAATCTGGAAACTAGCTGGCTCTTTTGCTGCGCTTATGGTCTCCACCTCATGAAAATTTATAAAGATATCATACGTGCAGCAGAAGCACCACCAGTGACAATTATTGTATCAGCTTATGCTTGAATTATTTCCCTTCACCTCATTGTCAATGCATTGCTTGTTGTGTCTTCCCTTTTCTAGGTCTTAGCACCACTTTCGAGCACGAAGCACGGAAAATGAACAATGTTAATTCTTTCCCCAATACACCATTCTGTTTATAGAAATCCCATGAGGATGAACGAGTTCCAATTGTGTTTCCTTTATCCCTCTTCTTTGGGGGCAAATAAAAAATGAGTGGCACGAGAAAAAAAATGGAGGGAGAAAGGGGCGTTAGGAAGTCTTAATACCGTGTCAAATATTTGTGGCACGTGTTGGATTTAAATCTCATCTGTTTTGTTTCTACCCTATGATTTTCCCCCAAGGTATGCTATGAAGATGACATGTGCTCCAAGTACTGGTACCCACGTGACCAACTGACCTTTGGCACCAATACCCGGATGTTGTCCATGGGCGTGGTCATGCCGCCATGGGGGAACCGCAGCCTGCTTGAGATGCACGTGTGTGCAGACGTCCCCCTGTCTCTGATGAGGGGGTTTATGGTGGAGCTGCAGCGGTACTCGCCAGGGTTGAGATCGACTGCCCAAAAGCCGCAGGAGTATGGCACTTAAGACTCGCAGTCACAGACTTTGCTTTAACAGGCAATTGGGACCGGATCCAACAAGACGACATTTAAGAACATTTTCTTTTAGTCGGTATTTGTTTTTGCGTCGGGATGATGTAAATCAATATTTTGGTTTTGCCCTTCACCGACGTATAGACACTGTACATAGTCTAAGTATACAGTGTCTATACGTCGATGAAGGCCAAAACCCAATCAAAACCTGTTCATATTTACGGAAGATCAGTAAAAACCATACCATTCATTCATTCATCGTATATAATATGATAATTATTTGGGGAAATCGTTGACGACTTGCACTGATTTATATTTTACAGGATTTCTATAAGAGGGTTTGAACTCAATATTGCTCCGGCGACTTCCAGCTCATTTTGTTAGGTGGGACACGTTTTTCGTACAGCACTGCTTTGTGTGTGTTTTTATTTAATTCTTTGTCAAATTATGTGGGTTTTTTTAAATATAAATATACCTTGATTCGTTTAGCAAATGTCCAAAAGGAACATTAGTGACCTGCTCCGTGATGGTATCTCTTTAGCTTGTACATGTACGTGTACACGAAATGTAGGTGGATATCTTTCATTTAAACGTTTATCCCCGTTTTTTTCATGGGCAGCCATAAAATTGCAAAGTTCAAACTGTGCAAGAGATTCTACCCTCAATTGAACATTTTTACCCTCGGGACATGGGCGTCGCGAGGGGGCAAGGGGGCCTACCTGGAAAAATAAAAAACAGAAAAAAAGGAAAAAGAGGTGCGAAGCCATATTGCTGTTAATTTGATAGGGGAGGGGTAGGGCACATGCTCCGCTGCTCACGCTCGAAAAAATGATAAATTGAGAATATAATGAAAAAGTTAAGGAATTTTGGGGGAAAATTTGTTTTGCTCCCCCCCGGGAAAAATCCTGGCGACGCCCATGCCCCGGGATTTATTAAAGAGTAATATTACCGATACTGGTACCGTAGGGAGACATTCCCATAGACTTGTGCACAGACAAACAAAATCCAATAACACCATTTGTAAATTACCACCACCCCCCCCCCCCTCCCAAAATGTTTTTAACTGTAATATTCTCGAGCTACTAACATTAGGTAGTTAAAAGCTTAGGGAGACATTAAAATGTCCGCATACTCTTAAATAATTTAATAGAAAGTGTCTTCCTGTAGTACTAGTTGTTAATATTCCTTTACTTTTTAGTAGTTTAAGTTGTTTATTCAGTGTTTTTAAAGAGAGTGATGGATACTTTCATACCTTTGTAAATTATTTTTGATACATTGTTTTGCATTGACTGGTGTTAAAAGAAATTTGGATTCCTATTTTTTTAAATACATTATACGGACTCAATACGGACTTTTCCTGTTCCAAATTGTGTCCACTGAGGCATGCGCAATACAGCCGACGAGTCCGTTTTTCATGGAGTCATAATGTCACACTGTACCGATTTCTGAGAAACGAGATCAGTTTTCGCACGGTCCCAATAGGCTGGTAATGCATCCGAAATTGCATGTTAAAATTCTTTTGCAATGATTTTCTATGTGGTCCATTGTGTTTGTTACCATTTTTTGAATCATTTATCATGTCATATCATTTTGATGTATAGTTTCAATTATCTTTTTTTTTGTGGAGTAGGCCTAAGCCTATCTGAAGATTGCCCTTTTACTAGCAGGGTCTCCCCATGTCGTCATAGACTTTTTAAAAAAGATTCAAGTTAAATGTCGATAAACGCAATGTTTTGGAGCCCGATGTATTGCTTCCCTTTCATAGATTTTGATATTTTTGTTGGCAGCATTTTCCTAAAATTTGCATCCTTCCACTTTAAAAATAATGTTTTTTAATCATAACAAATAAAACATATATCATGCATTTACATCATTGCCAAAGGCAATGCGATTTTATATATGCGTGTGGACTATACTAACCGATGTTTGCATGCCAAATGCATTAATTATGCCTCATTACAGAAAACAAACATTTTTTATTAAAAGTTGCAACTCATAATTCCAAGGAAAAATAACTCAAATTACTAAATAATTAATAAATAACTCAAATTAAGGGTCAGCGAAACATGTTGTCAAAAACTGGAGTGGAATTGGGCCATTGGAGTAGGCCTAAGCCTCATTTCAGAAAGCAAATATTTTATGAAGAGTTGCAACTCATAATTTCGAAGCAAACTATTATGAATGAATAAAATAACTCAAATTAACAAGGCAACAATTTAAAAGTGTCAGCGCATATGTTGTCAAAACCTGCAGTGGAATTGGGACATTTTCCCGTAGTTTTTCCTTTGTTCCAGATACAATGGTTGCCCTTCACCATGTTGTCAAAATGTCAATTGAGGCTTTGCATGTCAATTATCTATGAATTCTAGACCCTTGGATATTACACCCTTGGTCTGTTTTAACTTCTTGGGAAAAAGTTTTTAAGTTCTATTGTTAATTGCCAAATTATTACTTCAATTTCCACGATGAAGAAAATGTAAAACTGGGTGATTTTCGTGGAAACAATGCAGCAGTATGTGTGAAGCTGAGCTTTCTTTGATGTTTTTTTTTCATTTGCTATAGAAAGAGTGCACAGCCCATTCTCCACTTTGTAAACTGTAATATACGTATACTATTTTGTAAAAATGTTGTTCTTATTGATGTTCAATCCTAAGAGATATGTCATAAATGCCTGTTAATACTCAAAGCTAGCTCGAACTACTTGTGACTCAAGTTGTTTTTGGCCGTTGATGGAATAAAGTAAAAAATAACAGCCCCCAATGATGCGGGATTTGGTGAAGTCTTTGAATTTTTCAAATATCTTTATCTATTTTCTTTAACTAGCGGGGTGCCGCGCGAAGCTGAGTGGAGTCATGTACTAATGTGTTACTTTGACCTCAATTTGCATGTTGACCCCAAGTGGGCGTGGTAAATCTTGGTGAAGCAATTTTGCCACATTTTTCATCATCAGCATTATGCTTTGCAAAAAATGCAAAACAAAGCAAATAAATCATTTGTTTCACGTGCCAACTGTGATTTCAGAGGACAGTTAAATCGAAGCACTTTATAGGACCTGCATACACTGGATACCTCTCCATCAACCCAAGCATTTTCCGCATACACCTTATGCCTTTTACCAAAAACGTAACACACAGACATCAGACAGACAGACATCAGACGGACAGCGTACGATCTATATATATACAATAATTAAACTGTACATAAGATGGAATTTTTTGTCGGGGTGATGTAAATCAAATTAGGTTTTGCCCTTCACCGACGCATAAACACTGTATACTCACAAGGGCGGATCCAGAACACAATTTTTGGGGGGGGCCAAAAAAATTTTGGTCCTCCAAAAAAGTGGGTCCAAAAATTACGGCGTGGGGTTCGGGGCCCGCTTAAGGGCCCCGAAAAAATTTTGGATTCTAGATGCTCTGAGGTGCGATCTGAGGCAATTTCTGACCACTTTAACCAATGTTTTTTTGAGGAAAAGATGGTGGTGTACTCATTGCCTGCCTTTTTTGCGATGTCACATAAAAAAAAAAAAATTGGTTTCGTTTTGGGGGGGGGGGGCATGGCCCCCTTTGGCCCCCCCCCCCTGGATCCGCCCTTGTATACTCAGCGTGTTACCTCCCGAGTGAAAGTTGTAAAAAATCACTCGGGTGAAAGCAGGAGGTCGTGGGTTCGAGTCCCACCCGAGTGATTTTTTTCCCAACTTTCACTCTGGAGGTAACACGCTGAGTATACAGTGTTTATACGACGGTGAAGGGCAAAACCTTATTTGAATTAAACTGTAGGTATGAGGAAAGCAAGCAGTTGCTCACGCTATAAGTCAGCTCTGGAAGCATATGCGAAGAAATACTTACTTTTTTGAATATGTTAAACTTACTATTTCCTTGCGATATGCATAAAAAAACAGGCTAAATCGTAATTAGGGTTCATTGTTCGACTAGGGTTGTGCAGCTGTATACGAAACTCAGTGTTTGTCATGTAGGTTGTCTGTTCGTTTGCAAAGGCTTCAATTTTCCTTATTTCCTTCGAGGCTTCAGTGTATAGGTCCTACCCTGACTCTGGTTTCCCTGTTGGGAAAAAAGTAATAAGAAAAATACACGCTAGACATAAAAGCTTGAATGGCAGGCTGCAATCCATCGGAAATATCAGATCGTGTAGCTCAGGAGTGCACTCGGATGATATAAAGGACAGACCCTTATTACAAAACCACTAACAAAAGGATGAAAAGCACAATGATGTTCATCACATCAACAACTTCATTTCAAACTGTTTCGTTCGCAAGGGAGCGTAACGTAATATTTCACTACGTTTTATGGAAACTCATTCTTTCAGGGAGTTTAATCCCCTCACTATCTTTCAACCAAGTATGTTTTTGAACAATAATTACGCCAGTTACTTTTTGGATAGCTGCAAATGATGGACTCTGGCTTTAAGAAATGTTCTGTTTCCGTGAGCATACAACACTGGTATTCGTTTTGAGTGCACTTTTCGGTCTTATGTTGGATGTTTAACAGACCTGGAAAAATGGAAGAAGAGAGAACAATTGAGAGAAAAATCAATAAGCAACTAGAGGTACGGAAATGGTTCCGTGCCCGGAAATCCAAA
Source organism: Patiria pectinifera (assembly GCA_029964075.1). Classification (NCBI taxonomy): domain Eukaryota; kingdom Metazoa; phylum Echinodermata; class Asteroidea; order Valvatida; family Asterinidae; genus Patiria; species Patiria pectinifera. Next base: position 29,620,311 of record CM057142.1, on the reverse strand, counting down.
ACATTGCCGGCGGCAATGTCTAACCAAAAAAATGGGAACGCTACGCCATTCATTTAAAAAAAAATATTTAAGTCAAAGTAATTTTTCAAATTTTGACCTTAAAGGGAAGATACAACATTTGCAAACATCAAAAAACGAAATGATCAAATTATCACGAAATACCTTACTGAATTGTTAGGGACTGACAGTCTAAAGCATCCTTGAAAATCGTGGCTACTGTTGTGCTGACATTTTCAAGAAAACGCTGGTCGGCCGACCAACGTTGGAGAAAACTGGCTTTTTTTTAAATTTGTTCCTACATTTTCATATTTAGTTATTCTTACTTTTCTTTGCAATTGATTACACACTGTGAAGGGGTACAAGCCTGCTAGACCGATTCTCTGACTTTACAATGTAGGAGCAGGACTGTGAGCTCTGGTGTTGCAACTCAGGAAATGAGCTCCGGAAATAGGCCTTATAAATAATTTAAATAAACTGCTGAAGTGGGTTACTTTTTTAAGGCTGGGGGGTGTTCAGTTTCGCGGGACGGGTTTGGCTTGACGCCAGGGCGGGTTAAATGTTACACATTGTATAAATGTTGTTAACTCTATTGTACGTTGTCTAGCCAGAGAGCAGACGAGAGACTGAGTTCAGTGAGCAAGCATTAAAAAAAATTGCTGTTCCTGAAGCTCAATAAATCAGTGTGTTTTATATTGCACGAAATTGAGTGCGTTTGTTTTCTACATGCGTTTTTTTTCCGACGGAATAAACAAGGACCCGTCGTAGGCGCACGTCGTGTTTGATGAGGAACACAAAATAGAAATAACCTTAATTTCGCAGAAGGGCAGTTTAATTATTGAGGCACAAAACAGCTTTTGCCAAAAGGGAGGTTCATTCTTTAAAAGTACATGACGAGTATGGCACAGCCTTGGAGATATTATTTGCGTAACTTAGACGAAAAAAAATGATAGTAATCAAGATGTATTCTCGAGTATTCCTAGCTGAGAGGCTATCCCAAAGCTGGCGAAGATAATAATCTACTTGTATTTTTTTAAGCCTAAAAATTGATGATTTTTTGTAAAACCTCTCCTGGTTTGAAGTGAGTCGTACATGGACGAGATTACAGTTAATATATAGGGGATATACGATTTTGGCTTCGTGAGAATTTAATGTCCCTAACCTTTGGGCTCAGTGTAGATATAGTTCTGAGTTTCACTTCAGGATTACCAAAATGCTGTCAAAGGTTGGAGGATTTCCAAAGTTTTGCAATGGTTCTTGAGCCAAGGTCGGGCTGAACGGGAGACATAAATCCGTTTTGGAAAGTCCGCAAACAGTTAGTTTGGAAAGACATTCCATACCTTTCATCAAATGCTCAGACTTTTAAATTAACAATCTCATCCCTGTATATAAAACAGGCTGAAGCGTAGCTAGGCTTTTATTCTTCAGCTATAGTTAGGTTGTGCAGCTGTATACGAAACTCGGTGTTTGTCATGTAGGTTGTCTGTTCGTTTGCATAGGCTGCAATTCTCCTTATTTTCCTTCGAGGCTTCTGAAGAATGTAAAGCCCCTGACCTTTGGGGTTTTGGCTAGATATAGTTCCAAGTTTTACCTCAGGATTATCAAATCAGTTTATAAAATGTTGTCAAAGGTTGGGGGTATTTTCAAAGTTTTGCAATGATCCTTGAGCCAAGGATGGGTTGAACTAGTTTGGGGAATTCCGCAAACAGTCAATCTGGGGAGACTTGTCAGTGTTGGAACAAAGGCATTTACATGAAAAGTCAAAGTTGCTCTTGACGAAAAACAAATTTTTAACATTGCTACACTCCCAGCAATTAATTCAATGTCTGTTATTCAGTTTAAAATGAGACATCGAGCGAAAAATAATAACTTAATAGTTGTGTACATTTCGAACTGTTCACGGCGAACCAATGATTCAGCTGATATTTGTGTGTGCGTTTAAGCCTTTTTAGAGGATTGAAGTCGCCAGAAAAATATAAAAATTTGAGTTATTTCTTCTTTAAAATCAAAAATGGAAATGGCAACTTGTCAGCAGAAAAAAATGCAATGCTTACTCTCCAAATTCCAAAGAGTGAAATTAGGGACTAGACGTTTTAGAGTGAAAATCACCCTCATTTTCAATTAAAATAGTCTGAAAAATGAACCACTTCAGTCGAAGCTCGAGTGAAAACCCGATCTTTACGATTGAAGAAATTTTACTCTTAAACGTAGTCCCTAGTTTCCGACTGTGGGAGTGAATCTTCACTCGAATGGAGTGAATTTTCACCCTTTGGAATTTAGAGAGTACTCTAGAAACTAGCAGGCTCTGTCGCTGCGCTCATGGTCTCCATCTCATTAAAATTAATGAAGATATATCCTACGTGCAGCAGCAGTAGCACCACCAGTAACAATCAGCGTAATAGCTTGTGCCTACATTTCCCTTCACATCATTTTGTCAATTTCCATCAGTGTGTGGGCTGTTGCGTCTTTCCCCTTTCTAGGTCTTAGTCCAACTTTCAATCTCGTTAAAAATATGGCACAGGCACGAAGAGTCAACAAATTGAAATCTATTCCAAATACACCATTCTGTTTATGGAAATCCCACGAGGATCTTTTGTATCCCTCTTTATTTTGGGGCAAATAAAAAGTGAGTAACAAGAGAGAAAATGGAAGTGGGGCGGTTCAGGAGCGCGAGTCTCAATGCTGTGTCAACTATTTGTGGTGCGCGTTCGGATTAACTTATCTCACCTCTTTCAACTCCATGTTTTTCACAAGGTCTGCTTTGAAGATGATAATATTATGTGCTCCTAGTACTGGTATAAACGTGACTTGATCTTTGGCACTAATACCCGGATGTTGTCCATGGGCGTGGTCATGCCGCCGTGGGGGAACCGCAGCCTACTTGAGGTGCACGTGTGTGCAGACGTCCCCCTGTCTCTGATGAGGGGGTTTATGGTGGAGCTTCAGCGGTACTCGCCAGGGTTGAGATCGACTGCCCAAAAGCCTCAGGAGTATGGCACTTAAGACTTGCAGTCACAGACTTTGGGACTGGATCAAAGAAGACGAATTTTAAGACAATTTTCTTATAGTCCTTTTTTCACATGGATCGTAAAAACCATACCAGGCCCTTCGTTATGATTTACATGCGGTGAATAATGTGATCATTATGTGGGTAAAAAACGTTGGCGGTTTCTACTGATTTATATTGTGCAATATTTCTAAAGGATTCGAACTCAATATTGCTCTGTTTTTTTTTCAGTTGAAATAAAGGAAAAAATAACAGAAATTTGTCTTAGGGAAGACATTTGAATATCTTTTTTTTTATTTCTTATTTATCACCGGCCAATCATGTAAAACAGCCTTTGAGCATGAGTTTTGTATCCTGCATATAGATTTTGAAATAAATAAATAAAATTGTGAACATATATTCTTTTATAATTAAATAGTAGGAACGGGGAATGCATGCAGTTGCTGGTGTTATAAGTCAGTTCTGGAAGCACATGCAGAAACCAAAATATGCTTATTTTTTACCATGATAAACTAAGAACTTCCATACGGTGAGCATTCTTCGACTGGTTAGGGTTGTGCAGCTGTACATGTATACGAAACTCGGTGTATTTCGTGTAGATTGTCTCTTCGTTTGTGAAGGCTTCACTTTTCTTATTTCCTTCGAGGCCTGCCATGTCCATGTCAGGAGCCCTAATACCTTGACTCTGGTTTCCCTGCGAATAAAGTAATTATGGAAGGACGCCCAGAAAATTTGATAACCGTTTCTTTCCAATGTCAATTTCGAACTGTATTCACTTATCATGTCAGTTTCAATTGTAAATGCCAAGGCTTTCGGGGCAAAAGCATCTCAGGAATACAAAGTAGAAGTCTGATTATGGAACCCATTGAAAGTACGAATAGAAGCCTTTGAACTAACATGTTACGTCCGCCAAGGGTATAGAGAAACTGTTGAAGGTCGTTTCGGAGTGCATTTCTTGTTTATGTTGGATGATAGACCAGAAGCTTATAATTACAAAACCATTAACGAGGAAGAAAAGACTAATTGATATTCTTCAGTAAGTGGAAGGGCCTACTTTATTTTGCTGTCGTCCACAAAATCTATGTAATATTTCACGTAGAGATGCTATATTGACGCTCATCTGTGCATGCCAGCAATTCCCGTGACAGCAGATTTTCATTTAAATGGAAGAAACAACAGCTCTTGGCAGTTGAATTAAAAGTGTGCGATAACAATGGAGCCAGTGCGGTTCTTTTTTTTCCCCGACAATATACATTAGATGTTTCCGTCCGAAAAGGGTAGATATGCTGTATTGAAAGTCGTTTTGGATTCCATTCCATGCTTCTGTTAGGTGTCGTACAAGACCAGAAACCAACAAAACCAAAAATAAGAGGAAAAAAAGGCAAAGTGATATTCTTCGTAAGCTGTAATAAAGTGTCTTCTTAATGTTGCTTTCGTTCACAAAAAAGGGAGTGTAATTTTTTTTCACGAAGAAATGTTATAGTGCAGCTCATCTATGAACGCCAGCAATTCACATGACAGCAAATTTACATTTCATGGTAGGAACAAGAGCCCTTGGCATTTAAATTGAAAGTGTGCCATATAGCAATGTAGCCATAGATGCATGTTCCATGCTTCCGTCTGAAATGGGTAGAGATGGTGTAATGAAGGTCGTTTTGGAGTGCACTCCTTGCTTATGTTTGGATGGGTTAATAGATCAGAAACCAATTGCAAAACCACTTACATGAGGAAGAACAGACAAGTTAAGGGCCTACTTAAAATCGAATTCATTCACAAAGGGAGTGTAACACATGTGTAATACTTCACCAAGATTTGTTATAGTACAGGGTGTCCTGAAAATAATGGTGCATGTAAACCCCGCCATTTTCGCCAATTTACAACCGGAATTTGCTGCAAATGTTTACACGATCTTCAAGGTTACAGATTAAGCTTGAGAATACCGTTTGTTTAGTTGAGATTGCTTTTGTAAATCCAGAGATATGTTTGAATAACCACAAAGCCAAAAAAAGCATTCTGTGCCACTTTTAGAAAGCGAGTGCTTCAAAGATCAGACAATGCCAGTATGGCTCTTTTAATAAGATTATAGGTATTATAGGTATTATAGGTAAGACATAGGTTTTGGTAACATAGGTACGCCCCCCAAATTTTCATTCACATGGCAAGAACGGCAGCTCTTGGCGTTTGAATTGCAGGTGTGTTATTAAAATAGAACCGTGCGGGGTTTTTTTACAGGCAGTACACATTACACAATTAATATACAAGGGATGTTCTATTAAAATAATCCGGTGTCCGCAGAGTATATAGAGATTAGATGTTGTGGTAATACTGCTTTTAATTTGCGACGGTAAAATTCGTATAATGTAGTTAAAACAAGAGGGAGACTGTCCCCCTAACGTATAATAATCAATAAGAAAGTGTCTCCCAAAGGAACCATTTGGTGTAATAATGCTACGTACTTTTTTTCCTCTTTTTAATCAAGGATGTTCTTTATTTGATTAACGGAAAGGGCCCATTAAAGGGAATGTACAACATTTGCTTTTGCTGCAATTTTCCGACATAAATGGATTTGGAGGATTAGTATGTTATAGAAAATATTGTTAAACTGACTTGTTTCACGTTTTGGGCTTGTAGATGCTGGAAAAACCAAGAAAACCAATCATGTTCTTGTAGTCTGGTTCCCTGACCCCACTTAAGATGAAACAGAGCAATTTATAGACTTTGGGGAATTGTAAGATCAGAGAATCAGTCTAGCTGGCTTGTATCCTTTTCAAAAGTGTGTCATCCATTGCAAAGAAAATGCGAAATATCTAAATATGAAAAAATAGAAGCAGGTTTTTGAAAAAAAGCCAGTTTTCTCCAACGCTGGTCGGCCGAGCAGTGTTGGAAAAATACAAATTTTCTTGAAAATGTGAGCACACCAAGAGCCACAATTTTACAAGATGCTTTAGACTATCCAGTAAGGTATTTTGTGACAATTTGCTCATTTCGTTTTTTAATGTTTGCAAATGTTGTATCTTCCCTTTAACATACAAATGAACAAACAGTGATAGTATCGTCTGTTATGTGGGTGTCTTACAAAATGCAGTTTAAAGCCAAATTTCAATATTTTTGAATAATTGTCTTTGTAAGATATAGAACCAGAACTGAGTAGATCTCTTTTAAATAGGCCTAAACAAAACATTGTAATCAACTTTGGTCTTGTATGTATTATTTTGTACTATAATAGTCAACAAACATAAAACGTGGGAGAGTGTGATGTTCGGTGTTGTACAGAGGAGTCAGTTTCTGATCCCAACATTAAGGTGGCGTTGTACCAATTTAAGACACATGAGTGGTTAATGCAGCTTGAATACTCGAGCTTCTGGCCATGGTACAAGAATCTGAGCCTCAGGACAAAACATGTCCTATGTGAGGAAAATGTTTCCATTAACTAATTCTTCTATAAAAGTATCGGATTACAGTTCAACCAAAATCACTTAATGTGTCTTCTTATTATGGGGTGAGATGGCCTAGCGGTTAAGAACACTGGACTCATGCTCTGGTATTTCAGAGGCAACAGTGGCGTGGGTTCAAGCCCGGGCCCGGGTGCCCTTGAGCAAGGCACTTAGCCATTATTGCTTCGTCCTTTGGATGGGATGTAAAGCTGTAGGTCCCGTGTGTTGTATAAATGCACCTATCCAGCAAACACTTATCGCTAAGAGAAGGGGTTCGCCCCGGTGTTTCGGGCAGTTATTCTCATACATACACCATGAGGCTGTACCCGAAAGCCACACCAGGCGTTTGTACAGAAGCTAACAGATACAGATACAGATATTAACAAATTACATTGTTAGGTGTACTCATTGTTAACCTTATTTTGAAAGACCAATATAAACAGAAAAGGTTACAATGACTTCGATGTAGTCCCTTCCTTTGGTATGAGGCTTGCGTTCCAGCTTTGAAATAAAACCGATGAATCAACTATAATGGCGTGGCGCCCGATGGACAGGGCTCACCTCCCTCGATCGATGACCAAACGCAGAGGCAAAACCATTGAATAAAAAGGAGAAAAACGTATTAAAGATAAGTTGTGTTTTATAAAGCGCGCGTATTCACTTTTTTTTTTTTTTGCTGTTCAGGGTGCAACATCATCAACATCACCCCTGCTCACTGGGCCAATGAAACTTTCAAAAGACAATCTCAGCTCACTATCCAGCTCGATGCAGCCATTCCGGCGCAAAAACAAAACATATCTCTGCCCTCGTAAGGTGCCAGAGTAAGTCAGATACCCGAGCCAAATATTTATGAGATTTGCCAGGTAGACACAAGATTGCGGCAGAAAGTAATGATGCCATACTATACTGTGTACTAGAATTTTTAAAAAAAAACAAGAAATGCAGCTTGTGATCGAGTCTCGTCAATATCACCGTCAAATCACAAAGCACCTTCATCAGGCCCGGATTAAGTGTTGCATAGGCCCTAGGCACCAGTGTTTCGTAGGCCCTAATCCGCACCAGGCCAAGCACCAATTTCATTTTGATGTTCTAAGCAAGACAGGCCAAACTGATAGCTCTAAAAGCCTGTTGGCACACTGTGGTATTTTTGTAGGCCCTCAAATTGTTCGTAGGCGCTCAAATTGTTCATTGGGCCTGACCTTCATTAATTGCTACAGACTCACAATGAATTATAAAGTCGATAAATATACTGGCTGATTCTTATTTGTTGGGAATCTCTCCCAAGCCTATATTGGGAATGGGGAGGGCCTTCAAGTATTCAGTATATGAAAACATAACATCACTCGATTGAATACACGGAGATCGAGATATCTTTAATTCACAGATCCACTTCAAATATTATTAATACACCACTTGTTGCATTACACATTATAACCGTTACAACCAATTTTACGGGCACTGAACAATCAATTTAACGGACATCTTTGAGGTTTTTGTTTACAATGTACCTACATCTTGAGTGCATTATTGAACGTAATTGATTTAAACAATCCTCCTATGATGTGTGGGTTTTTTACGCTTGATTCTATTGTAAAGTGCCATGATCATCAGTTTGGAGTAAATCCACTTGGGGTTGATAACCGCATCTCACACGAGCAAGGGTAATGCCTATGTCACTTTATTAGCACGGTTGAAACTTCAAGGAGCAATGTAGAGGCAAGCAAACTACAAATAAAACAGATGTATACTGTGTGTGCTGCTACTCAACACTTACATTATGGGAGGGGGGTTTGCTTGAACTCAGTACTAACTCCGGGGGAACGTCTCACACAAACACAAACAAGGTACTTAAGGCAATACAAAATTGTCAAAACGTTAAAGAAAAACTTCAGAACTACAAGCATTTCCAGAATAATGCTTGGGAAAACCACCTCAAAATGTGTAGCTATATGCAAAGTCCTAGTAATTAAACAAGTGCGAGTGCACAATAAGCTCTGGCCGTCTTGCATGAAAGTCTTGCATGAAATCTATCAAAATGATCCCTGCCAGAGCTGAAAAATGCGACGCCAAAAAATGCGACGCCGATGGCTCAAATTTAACACCATACTTTGGATTAATATCTAGATTTATCCGATTCGTTAGTGTGACGTCATTCACACGGTGTAGCGTAGCACGAATTGAACCGGAAGTTAACGCAACTTGAGTTTTTAGCAAATGGGCGCTTGGTGCGGTTGCGTGTATAATGAAGTCACCAACGAACCGGATAGCGATTTGTGATAAATAACAAGTGACTATCAGTTAACATCACTGCACATATTTTGCCTTTATTTACAATCTTTTCATAAACATCTTTCCGAATTCTGACAAACAGTTTTGTTAAGTATTTAATATTATTTTGTGAGTTGTTGGGTTTTTTTAAATTAAAATTTGGAAGTTATATTTTATGGAAAACTTAGGGGGCTTATTTTGGTCAATTTTCGGGGGCAGACATAATGCAAAATAAACGCGCATGCGCATTAATTGAAACAAAATAGGTGTTCCGAAAACCGTGAGCAAAAGTGTATTATGACGACGGCATGGCATTTCATCAATTAGTCAATTATTTTTGGTCAACTTAGGGGGCTTATTTTGGTTCATTATTTGGTCAATCTTCGGGGACAGAGAGACCGACCGACCGACCACCATGTATAAGCTCCTGCTAGAGCTCAAAAAGACAAATAGCTTAAAAGGTGAATTTAATGGATTTTTTGTTGGGGGGGGGACTGAGTTTCCATCCGATTTGTTGTTGATTCTGGATGCTGTTGATGTGAATTCAAATGAAGAAAACGGTTCTCCAGACAAAACATGACGTAAAACTACATATCCCTGGTTTACTGTTGTGTAGAAAGGGAGGAAAAAACAAACAGCAAATATCACTAAGTGCTTTTTTCTGTCTCTTGCTCTCGGAAACAACATTATGTCCATTACCGCGTTGAAAGCCATTTTAAATCCATTAGAGCCTATTATTGTCTTATCCGTCCTCGTCCGTACTGTACATCAGTCCCGTGTCTTCGCTCATCCCCATCCCCCTATAACCAAGAAGGTTGGCGACCACGACCTCCCTTTGGCAAAACCTTGAGAAGGAAACACAAAGCATTGTGGGAACGTCACTTGCCAATCCTACATGAATTATTGAACCTATAGAGATCACCAGCTCCCTTGGATAGGGCGGTTCCGAGGTTTCTTGTCTGTGCTGTTTTGTCCCTGGATAAGGTAATTATACAAAAGTTGTGCTGTATCTCTTTGCTTCAGGTTGTCCTCATTGTCATGTTTACTCGTAGTGGTAAATGTACTTCTCGACCCATGAGCGGCGATACTGGGGAAGAACGGGGAGGGGCATGTCCCCCGTCAGGGACGCCAATGGTGATGTTCTCCCAATAACTTATACCTGTGCGTACAGATTTCAGACAAAAGTTTGAACAGCACCGCTTGAGTCAGAAAGAGTCAAGCTCCCCACCCTCTAGTCCCCTACCGCCCTTGTATTATTGACTGGTCCCCCGTCCCCCAATATTGACAAGAAATCGCTGCTCCTGTCCCGAGCTCTTGTAATTTTCTTATATTCTGTTTATGAAATACATAGGCATTGGCCCTATATATAGTAAATCTAGTGTCTGTGTGAAGTCACAAAGGATGTCGAGGTGGAGGAAGCTGTTTATTTGAATTGTTAGACCGTTGTGTTTTTCTTCTCATTTAATTGTTTTAAGGCCCAGACTTTTTTTTACATAATTCAATATTGAAATAAAAGTTGTTCATTTAAATCAAAAACTGCTATAATGAGCTTCTATATGCAATGCGAACCACGACAAATTTTAAGGCAGACATTTTTAAAATGCATAATCGCATATGCTATGAAGACAACGTAGACAGATATTATATATACATATATATCACAAATGAAAGCCTATAAGTTGAGTTATAATATGAGATGGATGTGATAATGTGTAGTGAGTAGTAAATAGACTACAACTTTTCATGAAATCAACTAATTAAAGTCACAAATCATTATACAATTGTTGCCTGCTGTGACAGGGTCCATCGTGTTTTGTACACCCGAGGGTGCAAATGGCACCCGAGGCGAAATTTTTTATTTTGTTATACCATGGTAATAGATTCCAAGCGTCTGAAATTGTGGACTTCCTCCAGTTGCCGTGTAGTAATAGCGGAAGTACTATTTTGAAAAGATCCGTGATTACTGCACCGTGAATATTCACACATTTTTTTCACTGCACAGAAACACATATTTATTTACCTTTTTACTGAATTTACTAATCCATTACTCCCTGCCCCGTTACGAGCCAATCACAGCTGCGACCATATTCTAAGCGCGCGCGTCCATCCGACATGTGTACGCGCGCGTGCTCGCTGTCTGAAGCCTCTAACCCGGGCTATTTTTATTATTACAAGGCGATACAAGTACAACACTTCAACAGTTCACCAGTGGGGACGTTCAACAGTGGGGACGATCAAGGTAACGTACCCCGTGGGGTACATCACTTATGTACCACGGGGTGTACCCTGACATGATACATACGTGTTTGTGGCACATAACATGCTCGGTTCTCGACCAATAAAACATCACGATCTATTACCGAGTTATAACAAAATGTTTTGTTTCATTTTCACCGTGCTATTTCGCTCCCTCCTTTGTTTCACGCCGTGGAGTCATTGGTTCCCGATGTGGACGGTGCGATTTTGTTGGATGACATAACCGTCCTGCCAAAAGCACCGGTGCCTCTCCAGTCGCTGGTAGTCGTGTCGTCGCTCCCCACGAACTTTACGGCGTAGAACTTGGGCAGGTAGAGGCAGAACAGGGTCAGGTAGGCGTTGAGAATGACCGCGTAGCAGACGGTGGCCACCTTGTGCAGCGCGGCCACGGCCGTGGCGTAGACGGGCACCGCGGCCAGGCACAGCACCAGGGTGGAATAGACGCTGACCGCGATGAACTTGGATTCGTTGTAGTTGCTGGGCACCTTGCGGGCCTTGAAGGCGAAGAAGCAACAGGCTAGGATCAGGAGGAGGTTGTAGGCACAGGAGGCGATGAAGCCAGGCCCGAAGGAGCAGAAGAGTTCCAGGTACAGTCCCCCAACTTGACTGATCAACTCGACGGGTGTGGATGGCGCCAGGATAGCCGACAGAATGGACAACATCACCTGTGTGTAGCAATTCAAAGAATGACAATTAGGCGTTCCTCTCACTATGAACTTGAATAACGTCAACGTGGTTCATCTCAAAGGGTGGTTCACGCAGCTTTCCATTAATACCGTTTTTGCATCTCTACCGTCACGGATGACCAAGTACTATCAAAAACAAGGGCCCCAAACCACGGTTTACTATAGAGGGCATATTACACTACCCACAATCTCCGAATTGGACCAGGGCCAACATAAGAAGAATATCCACGCATGGCTTAAACATATTAAGTCCATATTCTTAACATAGGCCTGCATGTATTATGTTAAGAATATGAACATTAGGCCGTGCGTGTTTTTTTCCCCGCCGCGCCGGGTTCATCGATTCCCGAAGTACTCAACCTCGTCCCCATGACATCGAGCAGTTTGGTCCCACTAGGTGCTCTCTCACACTGGTACTGGATCATTTGCACGTTTAAAATCTTGCACGTTATCATTTGATGCGTTATCATTTGCTGACAATCAGTGTTTGTCGTTTGCATGCGGTGTCCAGGGTACAGACCTAATCAAGCTGTCAGTCTTTGCGTTAGATCGGAAAATACACGATCTGTTTCCAAAGTTGTCATGTTGTAATCTTACCCAACCATTGGGCGTAAGAGAATAACCACGTATATTTTATAAATGAGCCCTATTCACGAATTGGCCATTTTTGTCAAGTTCCTGGAAAGTATTTCATTAATTGTTAACTGTTGAATGGGATGGCGCCAGACTACTGATGCGGGCACAATGCTGCCTTATTTTACTGTCATTTTTTTTAAAAATCTTGCTCTAAACATTAGGGAACGTTTAATTACAAATTTGAAATTATTCAGTGAAGCAGACTGGAATTAATTAGTAATTAACTTGCTTTCATTTCTCTACACAAGTTCAAAAAATCAAGATTTTACCTCACTCTCAATCAAATATGGCCGACTCGTGATTAAGGCCCATTGATTACTTGGTACTGCGGGATCGAATCAGATTACAGGAAGCAAGTTTCCCTCCCCAGTGTCTCGAGGATGAAAAAGTACACCTTGGGAATGCGGTAGCGAAGAACTATCATTGTTCTGCATGATTATATCTTAATGCCCCCTTTTTTTTTGGCCGTCCCGGGAATCTTTTCTCATGACAATGATAAGGTTGATTATTCATCCAAAGCCGAGGAGGGCCGATGCACACAACAATTACATGAAATGGGGAAAATAATTCCCATTGATTTGATTAATTCGACTCTTGAAAACAGCGACGTTGGGGATTATTATAGTTTCATTGCATCAATTCGTCCCTGTGGACTCACTATTCACCATCATGATTAATTGTGTCTTGACTTGAATAGGCAGAAAAAAACTTTGTTGATCAAGAGTCTTCAATGCCTGAAGGGTTTACAAATCCTGAAAGGGCAAGGTTGGGCCAAAAAAAACGTTACACTGGCATGTCTTGGGTAATTTGAAAGGATTTTTACGTATTGGCTCCATCAACTGCGCGAACGAGATACTGTTGACAAGTGCATCCTTCCTACAGGGAATCCCGTGCGAGGAGCTGCCACAATGGCCTGATCTACCGTACGGACATTTTGATTGAAGAGGCCATTAGCTAATGAGAATACTCCCCTGACTTCAGTAACACGTCACAGGTTAAGTTTCCTCACCATAAGCTGGATTGATCTATCAAAGTAAATGAAATTTGGAGTGAAACCTGCCCCCACTTGGACATTTCAAGGCATTTATACTTCGGGGATCATACAATCTTACGCGAATGGCGTCCAATCTTTCAGTGTAGCAAGGTATCTCTCATTTTTAAAATTAGTGGGTAATTAAACACTATCGTAGACAATGTTATGTGCCCAAAATTAGCGTGATATTGCTTTAATTGAGAGTTGATTCGGGTAATGACTGATCACCTTTTTGGGAAAATTTGCCCAAATGTATACACTGTTGGTATGTTCACCAACATTTGGCCAAAAAAAAACATTGGTCCAACGTTTTTGAGTGTCCCCTACAGAAGAGATGTGCAATAAATAACCTCTCCACACAGTGCTAAGTCTCTTTTCCGTAATAACGCTATTCCTGCATGGCGTAAAGTCGTTCCATCACTGGCTTTCCCCCTTGACGGTGTCTATAGTTGCAGTCAGCGTTGCTATGAAAACTGTCCGTCTCCCATGGTCGCTCAGTATATTCGCTATGGTCTGTAGCCAATCTTTTTTCCCCCTCAGCTTTACACTCTATGTCACACCTGACACGGTTTTGGAGGAGACAAGGTGGAAACTGTCGTGTCTTTTCCAGTTAATGCATAACTATAACGCGATCTGTTTTGACTGATGTTTTCTCTCAGTGTCATCATTTCCTTCGATACAATCATCAACGGTTACGAGTGTCGTGTGAGGGATTGTCTTCTGAACAAGAACATTGTTAGTCTTTTGTAGCCCGGCAAATAATTATGTCTGGAGTGATTTTTTCATTCGTTGTTCCTGTCTTACTCCACTTCCCAATTTATAACCAATCATACTGATGTTGCGTCAGTGTGGGGTGTTTATAACTTAAATTATCTGCTTTTGTGAAATCGTGTTCACTTACATTCATGTTCACTACTGTTCACGTCAGTTCAAGTTACTGTTTTTTTGGCTGTTATTTTCATATCACGTTAATATAATAATACTATTTTCATTGCAGAGGCATAAACCGTATAGTCACGACGACACGGTATAGGCCTATTACTAGTTCCAAGTTTCCAGCGAAACAAAAGCATAAGCTAAGTCACGAGTAGCGTCCTATCGGCGGTAAGGTGCGAAAGGCTTTTCCAACCATTTTGTAACTTGTAATATAAATGTTCTACAGTGGCTTAGCACTGGATGGCTCAGCCTGGATACTAAACTTAAAGTTCGTCCGTACTGAATTTTGAAAAATTTGCAAAAATAGATCTCAGTATGCAATTACGTCCCACAATTACAAATTAGAGAATTCATCGCAGATTCCAGGCCGTGGGATTGTCAGCAGTATTCTTGAGATACACAGGAGGGGAAGGTAAACGTATTTTAAGCGTCGAGAGTGGGTCAAGTTAACAAACCCGTGCCCGGCGTAGTTTTCATGTGACCATGCAAAAGAGCATTTTCGGTTTTGGTTACTGGACAAACATTATGCATGAGTAGCGTAGTTGCTTATTGTGAATGCTGCAGTCTGCTGAACAGGGTATATCAAAAATGTAATCCAAAAGTAATGGATTAGTATGTTAAATTAATAAACTGGAACACTACCAATGTGGTTTGAAGTGAAAGCGTGGTTTAACAGCTTTCCATTGATACCTCACCTACACCCCTGAAGGCATGGAAGATTACAAAATATCATTGATTTGGAAAGCAGATACCCACACAATTCACACAGCTGAAATGCGCACTGTTTTGCCAGCTCATGCGCCACTAAATCAGCCCAACTTAGCACAAAAGGGTTTCTTATTCTTCTGTTTGTAAACCAACACTGAAAAATTGCCTGGGTTAATTTTGCCCTAGCAGGGGTGAAAACTGCAACTACCAAAAATTGGATTGTGCTTTACCCAATTGTTTGGGTTAAAATTTGTGTTAAATTCAACCAAAACTTGTGTGTCATACAAGACCAAATGAGATTTAGTCTGGTATGACTGCAAGTTTTGGTTGAATTTAACCAAATTTCTAACCTTAACAATATTGGGTAAAGGACAACCCAATGTTGGGTAGTTGCAGTTTTCACCCTTGATTGGGTAAATTAACCCGGGCAATTTTTCAGTGAACAGTGATCAGTCCTCCGCGACTGCAGAGTAATGTAATAATGGAAGCATATAAACCATCCTTGAAGACAAAACCAATCTGGCATTGTTCAATATATTTTCACGAATCCATTATTACCCTGTGCATTTGCCCTAGCTGTACAGCAACATGGTGGTAAGTTTACAAGGGTGTTTCAATGTCATGCACAAACTCAGTTTACAATCATGATAAGGTCAAAACTGAGAATATTCTGAAGGCAAGGAACGTACCTGGATTGCGAGGAGAGTCAGACAAGCGATGACTTGATGCTTAGGGCTGATGAACTTGGGCCTCTGGGTCGACTTGCGGGCTTTTCGAAAGATGCGAAAGATCCGAATCACCTGCAGGCATTAAGTGATTAATTAACAGCTATTCATTCAAAGCAAGGATACTTTTTGATCCATTGAATGGGTGACATGGTAGTGATACTGTCCTTGATACCGGATTTAGTTCACATTAACGGGGAGTTTGGCCAGGATCGATTTTGGTTATGTTTAGTTTTGGTTTGGCCAAATTTGAAAAAAAAACTGGTCATCTGGGTCGAAAACGCGTAGAAAAGAACCGTCATGGTTCCATGTTGCGTAAAAAAATATAATTACGGAATTCATTGCTTTGTTTCAACATGTATCAGAAATCACACTTCTGACCATTTTGTGCACTAAGGGTGTGGTTAAAACTTGGTATAAAGCGTCTTTCGAAACTGATTCTAATTCGAAACACTGTTTTACCTTTAGCAAGGTGGGCGCGTAGATCAACGTGCTGCACAGAGCAAGCACAAGTTCGACGGTAATGCAAGAAGCACGGGTGGGCTTTACCAGCAGCACCACGCAGGTCAGGAACGTCAGGGTGAGACCAGCCACGTTAATGCTAGACAGCTCCCGACTACTGGCCTTGATCAGAGGGTGCTTTCCGTACACGAACAGGCCAGTGATGGTCAGCGAGCACAGGACGACTCCAAACCCGGACAGCACCAGGATGATCAGGACCGGCGTCTCCGTCCAGCTGATGGTAGATGGGATGATGGGCAGGCAATAGGTCCGGTTGGCGTCCGGCCTCTCCTTGGTTGGACACCGGTAGCACTGTGTGCGATTGACCTGTTCGACAGAGAATCGAAAGCATGAGCTACCAAGTCGGGCATGGGCAACCAGTCAGCTATAACTACGAATTGACAGAGACACAAAAATGAGCAATCGTACAATATTATGCACTGAAATGAGCATCCTTCCTGTCTCCTGTCTTGGGTGATTGCAGAAAAAAACAAGAACTCCTTAAATGTAACATTGAAGACAGCACAGCTCACTGCAACGTTAACCATTTTGGTGGTCAACACAACCACAATTTGACCAGAGTAGTCATAGGCTTAACCCGATTTCTTTTAGTTTTGTTTTAGAGCAAGGTTTCAGCAAATAGACCCAGTTTTAGCACAATATGCCACACATAAAACGTCAGTCCTTTAAAAAAAAAGTGACAAATGACATTCGTTAAAAACCAATATTAATGTAGTCCTTCAACCAAACCGTCTGGCCTTAAGTCACTCTTAAGTACATGCGAACCTCTGTTTCATTTAATTTGTTGCGACACTGAAACCCATGTTGGATGATGATGGTATTGCGATGTACACCAATATCGAACCGGCATGGCTTTCGCCGCATCCACTAAATTATAATATGAAACAAAGCTGGCTACGTCATCTCGATGTATGGATTCTACAATATTATGTTTGGCACCTCGTGTTGGTAAAAGCAGTGTTAACTTACCACGATTTCATTCGGTGAACACTCCTTACATCCCCAGCAACATTTGTCTTCCAACGGCACAACCGCATACCCAGCTCTACACTCCTCGACGCAGATCGAGGCGGGCCGACTCCAGCTCTTGTTGAGGAATCGAATCTTATCCTGCTTGATCTCCAGGCGTTCGCCGACCGTCTCGGGAGCCGAATGCCACAGTCCGACCTCGTGCTCTCCGCTGTCTTCCCTCAGGTTCGTGATGGTGAACTTGCCTCCGGAGTTGCCCGAGCTGTCGAAATGGACGGCTTCTCCGTCTACTGCGGTGAAATTGACAGCCAGGAGTTTCTGCAGAAACTCCTCCTCCGTAGCGATATCACCGACTTGACAATCGCTGACATTGGCGCAGCTTTCCATCATCACGTTATGGAAGGCAAACGCGATGGCGTGCACGCTGTCGACGACCGGCGCTCCCGAGTCACCAACGTGCAGAGGGCAATCTGTTATGTTGATGCAGTTGTTGTCCTGCATCCAATTCACGGCCAAGTCTTTATACCAAGGGGAGACGTAGGGCTCGAATGGCTCTTTGGCCCGGGCAAATGCCTCAAAGCCCGGCACGGGCACACTGTAGCTTCTGACGAAGATGGCTCCGTCGGAGATATCAGCTAGTCCCTCCTCTTTCATCAGGTAACCCCATCGAGACCCACCAATCCATTGGTACCGGCCAACCATCCCGGCCTTCTGACCGGCTCGCATGACTTTCTGGCCGGTGAATTTGTCTCCAATGACAACAACTACTTTGGCCTTGGGGTACCGGTCCAAGTTGGCCACGATTTGGTTCACTTCCTCGTCGTCTGCCGTCGTCCTGATGGCTGCTGAGTAGGCCACACAGATCTCATAGTCTGCTGCTATCTCTTGAAATCGGAGCGCACTAAGAAGGTAATCCGACTCGACGGAATGGAGTAGCGACACGTAGA
>CM057142.1:29419339-29601687 GCA_029964075.1 Patiria pectinifera | reverse complement strand
GGTCCTTGGCTAAGCTCTTGGCGTATTCACACACCTCATGGGCCTCACGCTGGAGAGCTGCCTCAGGCAGGCCACGGCAGCACGGCGCAGTAACAGATGCTGGCTACCAAGGGATTTCTGCATCGGAAAAGAGATGTTGTCCCTAAATATTAGGTCATAGTTGATTATGTAAATCAGTTTGGTTTCTTTCGAAAACAGGTAAAAACCCATTGCGGTGATCAAGGCCAGTTCATACTTCACACAAATTTCAGTGCGAAGCAACTCGTTAGGTAACGGCCCGAAATGTCAAAAATGAAACTTTGATTGTTGGCATTGTTGAAATTCGTTTGGCATTCCTTTCACATATGAAGTATAAACCAGCCTTTACATTTATAATCGATCCATTCAATTCAAAATGCCTGGTTAGCACAGGGGCACTTACATCACCTTTGCTTTTTTAGTCAATTTGTTAAAAATTTACTGAAACTTTTAACATTTGTTGACTGCAGTCACAATTGTTATTTTAAACAAGTCTTGGTTTCTTTCACTTGCCTGGATGGTTAAGCAGTGTCCGGTCAAGGTCGGGGCGTAATATGAAATCGACTTTCAGTTAAGTGCTATCAAAGTTTCAATTCAGGTTTTGGACAGTGGCACTTTCCTTGCCTTCTACATCTACCTTAACTGTTTGTTTCCTCAGCATTTCTTACCAATAAAGACAATGGACACCATTTGCAAACATTGAAATATGAAACTCTTATAATATCATGAAATATACTACTTTATTGTAAGTAAATAATAAGATCCAGCATCCTGTGAAATCATTGCGACTGGTAGGCTGTCAGTTTCTAGAAAAGGGAATTACCATCTGCGTCAAAGTGATGGTTAGTACTACACCATCAGCGCTTTCAATGGAAACTATATCCTTTTTGTCGAGAAAATATTTATTTTCACAAGTTTTACGCAAACTGGATGTTATCTACTGCGCTGAAATTTTGACAGGTTAGTTTTTAATAACCTGCTTTTTCAAATTAGGTTTTGCCTGCACCGACGTATAAACAATGTATACTCAGTGTGTTACCTCCCGGGTGAAAGTTAGAAAAAATCATTGGGTGGGACTCAAACCCGACCTCCTGCTTTCTAGTGCAGAAGTCTTACCACCTCGACCACCGAGCTAACGGGATCGGCTGGCTGGTTCAAAGCTGATGTACATACCGTAGGCCTGCGGTACCGTATTAACTATTCATAAGATGGTAACACACTGAGTATACAGTGTTTACTATAAGTCGGCAAAACCCCTAATTTGATTAACATCACCCGGTGCAAAATTCCATCTGATGAACCTGCTTTTTATTTATCGAATTGTTGTTCCTTGAATCGGCATAAACAACAAGGTTTTGCAAATAGTGTCCAGATATTTCATCAAAAGTTTACCCCCACAATTAAAACTCCCAACAAATCTGATGATTTGAGCCTCAAAGCTGAAATATTTTTTAAGATGCACAAAATTGTCAGCAAAGGTGAACAATCATTTTTGTTAATAATGCAAAGAATCTTTGCTAAACTTCATCAAGTCAGTCACGAGATAGAGAGACCTGGTTGCAGAAGCAGTACTTACGCAGAGGTGAGGACCAGGCTGGTAAGGTGACGTGCCTCGGAGCAAACATGTGCAGCTGCTGTAAGCTAGGCGATGGCCTCGGAACCAACCAAGGAGTCTGGGTGATCCTGCATGATGGTGCAGGCTACCAGGCAGGAAGTCCGCGCTGTGGCTAGGTTACCCTTGTTACCTGCAGCAAGACATGGTTTTCAATTTCTCACAGTCAGATACTAGCAGGGATGGTACTACATCGGTTTTATCAATTCAGTGGAAATTATTATTTTGTATTAACCAGTTCACGTCGGATGAGCGTGTATACATCACAAGGTTTTTGTGGTATTCAGAGCCGAATGATGGATAAGCACGCCTTGAGGCGAGCCAGGAAATATCTGTCTGCGAACTGCTTGAGCGGCGAGGTTGGAAAATATCAGATGTGCTATCCGCAGATGACGGCCTGAACACCGTCTGCCATCGAGGTTCGTGAAAAACAATCCCGCGCCTGGGTCTGGTCAATGTCAAAAAATATTCCCGGCGTGAAGTGTTAAAAGTACTTTTGTTATCGTTACTGATAAGTTTTGTTTTATTGTTAAGCAAATCAACGTGAATGTGAATGGAACGTCCATCGTGTATCGACGGGTGTTTGCCCCATATATGATTTGTGAGTCGTAAATTGAATTGTTTATAAGTGTAAACCACAAGAAAATATTGTATCTGAACCTGTTAAACTATGAACGCTTGTGCTTTTAATAGTTGATTTTCTCATTAATTGTAAACATATTGGTACAATTGTTTCTGTGTTTAAATATTAGTACTTTGTGTCCTTTGGTGTGTACTTTTCCTACATTTTTCTATGTAATCTAATGTATTTGTTTGTTATATATTTCAGTTTCACCTGCCTATTTTATGGGCGAGTAATAAAATGAAGGAAAGCATCCTTGTGTCACCTCGTCAATTCTTTGGTGTCACACATACACACACTGATAACTTTTGAGGACAAAATTTCAAAATAAAACTAGAAATGGTTTTGTCAGTGGACAAACATTCACGCTTGAACCAGTCTGGTACTGTGTGTCCCTCTCACTTAGTAGTCTATGTAATAGACAATGGCGAATGCCATGGTCTATGATATGTGAGCACAGTCGCTGATTAATTAGGCAAGACAACCGCCCCTTGACCTCTAGATTTTGACCAATCAGGGGTGCTTTCTATATCGGTCTTCGGTCATTTACGGTTGCACGTCATTGACAATAGATAACAAAAGCCTGTGTCACGCGCTCTGTATCATGTCACGCGATATGCGCCCGGCTGTTGTATTACAAAACACTGCATTTAAATTGACCAATCAAACCGTTTAGTCCTGATTTGGTAATGAAATGACGTCACGATTTAGTAAAGTCGACTCCGATTGGCTGCCATGCGGCTTGCATATATCTGCATGTCTAGACATATCAGGCGTTATACAGGAGACTTGGCCCGTGACAAACGGTGATACTCAGACTACTCACTTAGGGCTCTCAAAAGTGTTCGCAATGCCCCATCTTCTGTTCACGTACAGAGTTCATATCACCACTCACCTTGTAGTTCAGGTCCCAGTGTTGTGATCAGGGCAGCTAGGCATCGACCCAGACACTGATGGACCTCCACGTTGGAGGGCGGTACGCTGAAGCAAGGTCAGGACGAGACAAGGTGGGCTCCACATAGGAGCGAACATGGGACCGCCCGAGTCCGCTATCAGGGCTAGTGCATGCAATGCCCACATCTGAAAAGTAAACAAACAAGGAATAATTCAGGGTTAGGATCGGTGTGCATTTAGCAGGGTTAGTAAGGTTTCTGCAGGCTTCTGAGTTACTCTGCCGGTCCAGCAGTCTTATCAGAAATTTCCTTCAGGATGGGGGAAACTTAAAGGTGCACTAGGTCCTGAAATCCCCGAAAATTTCATGTTTTGGATTGTTTACTTATCCTACTTCAAGCATGTGGTTGAACGGAAACCAAACTAATGTCTTACCGTTCCCGAGAAAAAAGGAAAAATCCCCCGTTGTTTACATTGGACACAACGAAGTACGAATACGTTTTTCGTGTCGTTCTCATACGATATGTACGTTGTGTGTCTCAGGAACAGCGGTGACCAATCACCAATGAAAAAAATGGTTTCCTTAACGTCCGCAAAAGGCGAACACTTTACGAATGAAATCACAACTAGCATGCAAACAGCTCGAATTTATGGGGTCGCAAAAGTGGACCCCGAAATTCGTTCTCGCACGCATAACACATGAATAACACAAAAACACCCAGTTTTTAAAGGATAGTTGTTGTGTGGATGTTTCTATCCTAGTTTTAAGTGTTCTTTCCGATTATCATATTCTCCTTCAAAGCGCGTTTTGTAGCCCAGTTGGGCTGTTCCAAGACCTAGTGTCCCTTTAAGGCAAGTTAAGGGTGAGGGAACTGCCTATACTGGAATTTTGGCGTCCAGAATTAGAAGCTTTTATTGCGGTGGTGTCACGCTCGAGCACATGCTGGACACGTTCTTAAAGACGAGACGCGCGTGCATTTTGGTGTTCCTGTTAGTTGAAGGAGCCGGAGTGCCTGCGTACTACCTGAGCGCGACTCGCACGACCCTTGCGACTCTGCAGAAAAGGCCGCCGCCGGTTGTCAACAAGGGTGGCAGAAGTTGAAATTTGGCACATACACTGTAGTTTTCCAGAGTGGTGCACTATTTTTCAGCACAGGGAATGTCTTCCTTAGGTATGCCTTGTGAGACCACTGTGTCTTTTATTTTTGAGGAATCATTCATGAACGAGAAGAATTTAATGAAAATTATAAAAATGGTAACTCAGCACTTGCCTGTACTGTAGGGGAGGTTGAGTCCTGCGCCAGAGCAAGTAGGATACTGACGCTGGTGTTGAGGTGCTGGCCTGCCCCCATGCCACCCACGTACCTGTGAAGACATCCTAAGGCCAGGGAGTTGCCTGTGATAATGAGAAGCAAGTGTGGAGAAAATGAGGAAGTGAGACGAGGTTAATCAAGTCCTCAAAGTCTTCATCTAACCCAACAGTTTTTAATAAAGAATAAATCACTAAAACTGTGCTCTATTGGTGATGAGGAGTAACTACATTACTCCAAGACAATTCCAGCATTACAGAAGAAAATGTAATGTCCGGGACAGAGCAAATTAACCATGATATCTAACTAATGATTCAAAGAAATTATTTTAAAAACTCCTAGTCTGTGATCTCCTTGACCATTACCACATGAGAAATACATTTCACGTTTGTTCACTGATGAGCTCTTGTGGGGGGAGTGTGGCCTAGTGGATAGGGTTTATCCAGCCGCTTGCCATATGTTGTGTCCTTGGGCAAGCCACTTCATCCCTACTTGCCTCTCTCCACCCAGGAATATAAATGGGTACCGGTGTAGCATGAATTTAGGTTTTATGAAATACGGACTCCTTGGTGGTATTGCGCATGCTCATGCATAGATAATTAGGAGAGGGACCGGTCACGTGAGAGGGTTTAACCAATAAAAGGGAAAAAGAGTCCGATTTTCATATGACACCGGCATTAGCTGGGGAGTAACCTGCAATGGACTAGCATCCCATCTGGGGAATAGAAATATTCTTAGTCGTTTCATGCCACTGAAACCGGAGATAAACGCCGGCCTGATGGGCCACATTGGCTCGGGACAGACTTTACTATTTACTTCACTGAGCTCTTGTAGAACTAAAAAAAGTCTGATTTGTAATGTCGGTGACACTGGAATTGCCCTTTCCATGCGCAATTTAATGAGTCAGCTTGGGCATACATTTCTGATTTGCCTCAGTCTATTTCACAGATAAATCCATAGCACTATAAAGCAAATCAAAGTCCATGCTGAACATCCAAAGGCAAAATGTGATTATTTGAATATTCAGTATATTCGATACAGAACTATCGACTGGTAATGTATACCAACCTGTTCTGGAGACAGCATCTCTCGCCGTCTTGAGTCTATCAAAGCACATCTGAGCAGTCTGCGCAATGAAGGAGTTGTCTCCTCCCATCTGGGCCATCCTCCCGAGGGCCTCGCCAGCAGCGCAGCGCAGGATGGGATTGGAATTGGTCAAGGCATTCTGGAACAAAAACATGAATATTCACAGGTAAGAGTACTGATATGCTAATTCCATCTGGGCCATCCTCCCTAGGGCCTCGCTGGCAAGCGCAGGATGGGATTGGAATTGGTCAAGGCATTCTGGAACAAGAACATAAATATTCATAGATATGTAAAGTACTGATATGCTAATCCCATCTGTGCCATCCTCCCTAGGGCCTCGCTGGCAGGCGTAGGATGGGATTGGAATTGGTCAAGGCATTCTGGAACAAGAACATAAATATTCATAGATATGTAAAGTACTGACATGCTAATTCCATGTGTGCCATCCTCCCTAAGGCCTTACTGGCAGCGCAGCGCTGGATTGGATCGGAATTGGTCAAGGCATTCCGAAACAAAAACATGAATATTCGTAGATGGAAAGTACTGATATGCTAATCCAATCCGGGTCATGCTTATTAATGCCTCACCAGCGGCACAGTGATGGATGGGATTGAAACTGGTTGGCATTCTGGAACCAAAACATGAATATTCAGAGCATGTAAAGTACTGATATGCTAATCCAATCTGAGATATTCTCCTTAAGGCCTCACTAGCAGCGCAGGATGGCATTGGAATTAGTCAAGGTAATATATTCATATTCTGTAAATAGAATATGAATATTTATAGGCAAAAGTACTGATAAGCTAATCCCATCAGTTGGAATTGCTCAAGGCATTCTAAAATGAATAAAGGAGTGTCCATAATATGTAAAAAAAAACTGCTATGCTGCTGTTTTCATGGTCATTTTCATTGAATTGTCTATGACACAGCACGGCAAGATATCAGAACTAGTCAAACAAGACAGAAAAACTAAACATTGGTGGAAATGCAACCTCACTCGTCCTTTCATACGATACAAAAATCACAAAACTAGACTTACAAGACTACTTTGCCGATGCTTCATAAATCAAAACGGAACAAAAGATTGTATTAGAAGAGACAAGACAGTTGTTTAACAAACATCAGTCGGCCAAAAACTAATAACATGAATTTACATTAATCAAGGTATATGCAAGTTACAGTAATTCATGCAGAGTATTTTCATCTTGATGTCTTACCATGATCAGATTATTCGCTGCTGCTCTGACACCACTATGCTTAAGTCTGCGCTTGTTGTCTGCTAAACCCTGGAAAAAAAACAAAATAAACACTGTTTCAAGGAACGAAGGATCATTTGCTTTTTGTGATAACTTGGTAACAACTCTAATAACAATACTGTTACTCTAATAACAATACTGTTACATTGAAAGTGTAGTTGATGTCACACCTTGAGAGCACTAAGAACAGCCGTGAAGACATTGATCTGAAATGCTTGTTGTCTGGCCGACTTGGCTTGCCTGATGCACTCCTGAAATGCTCCAGAATTTTCAGGCGGTGTTTGTCGGCGACGTGGGGTATAACGGCACCAAAGAGAGAGACCGGCGTCAATGACAGCCACGCCTAGTGGCAGGGGTCCAGGAACGTCTTCGCCCTGGAGAGAAAGAAGAAAAATATGAAGTTAAAAGTCTGATTTTGCTTACATTACTTCATGTCGACCAACAAGAGAACATTACAAGTCATTTAAACTATGCACTTCTCAAGGGTTACACCTTTGAAATAAAGCTGACGATTAACTTGCAAGACACGTCTTAAAGGCATATAGGATCATTTGCTTTTCATGCATTTTGTTCATTTCCAATAACTCCACCATTCAAAAATATCCACTGACCTGAAGATATCAGCTCAGTGGATATTACACTTTTTGAGAAAACAGTGAAAAACCATGCACAACCTTTTGATCCCGAAACACAATCTCGTCCACAGCACTCCTTATTTCCAAAAATCGGTCAACTGACTGATCGTTGGAAATCAACCAAATTTCTTGATTTCTTCTACATGACAGCAAGGCAGATTGAATTTCAAGGGGAGTTAAGTACCAGTACAGTCTTTAAAGGTAGAGTACATCATCAGTCATCTTCACCCTAGAATGTTGAGTTATACCTCTAGTTCTTTCTGGTTCTTTTCAGAACCATTCTCTTAGTTGAGAAATTATTCGCACATGGTGTTTCCGCAAACCTCTCATTATTTACATCATCAGTCATTGTGCATTTTTTTTTCGTTTGAAGCAACAAAAGTGCTCAAAATCTAAACAAGGGTGCTTAACAACAACCTGATGAAGTTTTAGCTCAGTGAATGTCGTATACTCCAAGAAAACAATATTCTAGCATCTCGATTTCAATTCAAAAGCTGCGGAGTCATGATTTGAATTCGCCCGAAAATCAGCGTCCGGGACACGTTCTCATTCAGCCAATTGCAGCTACACAATATCACGCACTGAAGCGACTCAAGTATAGCAACCGTAGCCATTCATGGCAACATGCTGCCTTTCTGAAAAGTAGTAAATATATCTGTATTGAGGGTATTCTGTGTGTGGTTTCTGGTCGACTAAAGTCGCCCATGGGAATCAGTAGGGGTAGTTCTTGTCGACAAAAGTCGGCCCATGGTAAGGAAAGGGTTAAATAATAGTCGGGTAAGTTACTTTGGGAAAAATGCAAATGATCCTATAGGCCTTTAAAATAAAGTATGACTTGTTGCTCACTACCAGCATACCTTGACTGCTTTCCAGTACAGTGAGGACGGATCGTGCTCCAGGGCCCCAGACCCTGAGGCACTGTTGGGCTGCAGCTGTAGCTCCACCGACTTGTGGTCGGTCTCGGTGATCCAGCTCTGAAGGATGATGGAGTCGTTCTCGTGGCACAGCGAGCGCATCAGGGAGGTGGTGGTGTTACCGCGTTGTCCGTCAGCGTGAACTCGCATACCAGCGCGCGCAGAAGGGCTGTGAAGCTACCTGGCGGGGGAACTTCCATTATTACTATGGCTGTGCATCGGAACTGGGTACCGGAATACCCGATCACTGATGTCAGGAACTTTACATATTACTTAGTAACTTCTCAGAAAATGAAAAGAATAGTTTTGAATGTCATCTATGGGGAATTTTTAAAACGAAAACCTGGCTACATGGAAAAACAAAACAGATTCCCAATTAAGATGCTTGCGAAAATGCATTTTACACTGTAAAACTAAAGAGCCACACACTTATATTTTGCTGTTTTGGCTAACCGATGTGGTAGTATTATCATGCTGACCTTCACGAACAGAAACTTCTGAGACTTCAATTTTGGAGTTGGGATTCTTTAACAGGTACCCAGGTACCCATTTTTTTTCAATCAGATACCTGATTCCCCCACTACCCGTAAATGCACACCCCTAGTCATTCACATAAAAATTACATTATTCAAATCTAGTGTGAACAGCCGGGATATTAATTCATGTTAAACTACAGCGACCTTGCTGTAAACTAGCTTTCTTGCCCCCAACATTTGTTTTCTAGAACCCTTCTTAGTTTCATATACTTCCATCTAAAGTGGCTGCACTTACTGCTGAAGTCATGTCTAAATTTTAGAATTCAGGCTCTATAGATGCCTCATATCCCTCAGGTCCAACAAATTCTCATTATGACAGCTTCCCCCCCCCCCCCCCCCCAAGAAACGCACAAATTAAAAAAAACAAAAATTAATTGAGAGGCTATTTTACTTTCATAGGATGTGGGAGGCAGGAGCCTCAACACCTCGTACAGTCTGAGTCGGACCATAGCTGCACTGGCCTTGAGGTGGGCACCGCAAGACTTGATCACTGTGTGAATCCTGGTGACAAAAAGCATGAAAAAATCACTTCAATTTAAAGAGGTTGTGGAATGCTCGAAGACATTTCCGTCATTTTTCCGGTATATGTAGCCTAAGGCCAAAAAAGAAAGTCTCCGGTTTCTGGTATGCGCGCGCGTCGCCATGCGCGTCGGCAAAATGAAAAGTTTTTCAATACAAGATGATGTTTCAAAACCGCCAAACTCACTGGTTTGACTGGAATTCTGCTGCTGCACAATTTTAACGTGTTTTTAGATGGGGTTATGATCGAGAATAAGATTTATGTAGCCTCTCTGGACTCCCATATATTTGCACTAAGTTTAGTCGGGCACCATTTGCAGTCATCAGCCGACATTTGAAGAGAAAAAAAGTAGTGGAAAAAAAAAAAAGCCGCGTCGCCGCACCACTTTTGGGGCAAGCTCCATACCAGAAACCGGAGACTTTTTTGGGGGGGCCTAAGGTGTGATGAAATAAAAACGACTATTGTGTCTGTCATGAAATGAGTACAAAAGGTACTTTTGAGAGCTGTTTTTCAGGTCCTGTTTGTGCTATTTGTGTAAAAGTCGTCATTGCGGGCAGCAAACAAAACATAGTAAATCGTGACGGAATAAACAGGACTCCCGATGAAGCGTAGTATAAACGAGTCCTGTTTATAACATAACAATTTTTCTCATTTTACGAAGAACCCGACGACTGTTGATTTCAATTATGCGCTCGCCGACCAACAAATTACTCGATGAATTTCAGTTTTATAAACATATAAATGCACATTACAAAAGAATGGGACTTTGTCATAATGATATATATGGGTGTACTCTACAATAAAAAAAAGATAAAAACAAAACGACTTTCAGCATTCCACAACCTCTTTAAAGCAGTCAAGAGGACGTGATTTCAGGCTCAATTTGTTTGCTTGGCATGAAGAGTACAACTTTGGACAAGTTTGCGGATTTACAAAATTAAGTAAATACTTTCAACCCTAACCCTACCAAGTGCAAGACAATGCAACATAGACAATAGAGAGGTTTTGCATCTGAACGGATACGTGTATGCATCGTTATCCGTTAACCAGTATCGACCATTCACAGATACAAACACCCTGCTGAAGTCAAATTTCATGACTTTGCTTTCAAGAATGTTATTTGCATAATATGAAAGCCCCTCCTTCCAAGAAAAAAACTAACGCTCAACTGACATGACATGTACAAAGGGGCAATTCCACGGTTACTCACGTTACATTTTCGTAACGTGAGTAACGATTAGTACGCGTCTTGTTTATCATACACAATACATTTTCTGAATGTCATCTCTGGTGCTTAGGTAGGTCTAGGTCTACTCTATCTACCATGGGGATAACAGTTATTAAACCTCTTCAGTAAGGTAATTACAGCCCAAGGAAACTCAAAAGTACATCAAAAATGTAACGTGAGTAACCATGGAATTGCCCAAAAGCTTTTTTCTTGATCCTAAAACCATGTGGTGCAAAAAACTCACGTTATTTTGTAAAATGCATTTATATGTAGAAATTAGAACAAAGAAGACAATTTCTTCTTCAAATTACCGTTCTGTCCATTTTTTAAAAAGGGTGCTGTCTAGATAACAAACGTTAAGTCAAGACAGCAAATTCTCACAACAGTTTCTTTTTTTCAGAACCAGGACTTCTTAACAGGGGAGACAAAGTTCCACAATGGCCCAAGTGTACTTACTCAGCCAGCATAGACATGGCACACTCCAGTGGTGTCATGCATCTCCTAATGACGTCGTCAGTCACTAAATCACGACAATGAGTAATGAAGCTCTGCATGGCTGCAATGAAAAACAAAACAAAAACATAGAGGCAGGAGTGAGTGGTCTTTCCTTTGCACAACAATGTTGGGCTACATGTAATTCCATTTGACTTATGACTTATTTCTGCCACTTTTTGTTTTTTCAACACTGTTTAGAAAGGTTTTTCAAGTAAGTAGGAAATGAAATCCCATAAAGGAAAACATGCTTGACTGCAACAATAAACTGCAAACTGGTAATAGTGCCTACTTCCTTCTTATTTTTGCAGATAGGGTTGATGACATGTACATGTACGTTTAAACCATTATTCACTGTAGTGCCCAAAACTGCCTAGCCTTTTACCCCAAGTAGCGCCGAAACATCGCAAGCACAATATGCTTTTATTGATTCATCAGCGAATAAACACACTGTAATACAGCTTGTAATGTGTTAGAGAAATCTGTTGCCAGCCAGAAGAATTTGAAATTCTTGGCATGCTTGGTGTCTGGTTTTTACCGAAAAGGTAATTTACCCAAAAATAAAAATGTAATAAGCCCTGAACTTTAGACTGCACATGATGCAAAGCATCTCATATTAAACTTTCAGAGACACTTTTTTTACCTTTAAAATTGTATACTTCTGCCCAAAAAAAATGCATCACGAATGAGGAAATGTTGAATGCCTGGGCAAACCGATGATTGGCTCTTTAGGTGTTACAAGTGTTCCACACCTCTGGAAGAATTCTATACATGGACATCACTCATTTTTCCCTGCACTGACCTATCAGCCATCAGAAAGCAATGACATGTCATAAAAAGTCAAAGTTAGCAGAGAAAATATTGAAGCATTTACTGAGAAAACACTTGGAACTTTTCAGACCAGTCTCCTAGGGTTTGTGCACAGGGTGTCAAGTGAAGTCCAAGTATGGAACTCTTTCCCACATCTCAATTCGCATCACAGAGACCAGTAAGCGTTCATTCAGACTCTACCAACACCAAGAGTGGTGTTTGCAGAGTAGACACAGGTAAGTTACAGAGGAATCCTACCACAAAGTGCTCCTGCTCGCCCCTCTAACGTGACCTGCCATGTGAACGCATCTCCCCTGGCCTTCTCCGACTCCAGCTCCTTGGACGATCTTGGGAATGCGTTACGCCACAGGAGGAGCAGCCTGGGCAGGTGGTTCCTGACTACTGGAGTACCTACAATATTGAGGATAAAAACAACGGACCAAGCTTTAATCCCTTTTACCAAGGCACTGTGCAGAAAACCATTATCACATGCTTTGTACATGAACTTACATGTAGAAGTGGCATCAAGTTATAATATGGCTTAACTCTATGTTCTTCAATCTTGTGGAATCCTCCAAATAAGCCAGTTCAGTATTCCAATTGCGCATGTGCACATCAAGATTTGACGATTTTTCTTTCGGGATAAACGTTTCATTGTATGCGTGCAAAAGCATAGCGGGGTACCAGCAAAATTTAAGAGATCGTCATGTTCTTGAGTAACATTTTT
Source organism: Patiria pectinifera (assembly GCA_029964075.1). Classification (NCBI taxonomy): domain Eukaryota; kingdom Metazoa; phylum Echinodermata; class Asteroidea; order Valvatida; family Asterinidae; genus Patiria; species Patiria pectinifera. The sequence goes on along the minus strand of CM057142.1, from coordinate 29,589,030 downwards.
CAAAAAAAATTTGGACAGAAAAGTGTTTTTAGGTGTCTGGTGTGTTCAATCGATTGCACGAAAATTATACAGAATGCAGGTTCCGTTACCACGTCCCCCATTACCTTGTGTGGATTTATCTGCCGTGTTTATCGTGAAAAAAATGGTCAAATTTTGTTGTGCACATACTATTATGGAATACCAAACTGGGTTATTGTCCTGGTGGATTCTGAAGCATCAGGGAGGTTCAGGGTCGATATCTTAAAGCCTCTGATCATGTTTGCCTTAATTCTGTCATGACACATTTGTGTCAGGCGAGACTTGCAGTTGCAGCCTCTACCTAACCCTTATCAATATTGCAAGTACTTTGCTAGATCCCTGCTGAAACAAACAAAATCTTACTCGGCTGTTTACAATTTGACTAGCAGAACATACATTGCTTACAGTTGGATACTGAATACCATGTAGTTTCAATGGGGCTACCAGCAGACATTTGAGGTTTCAAGCAAAGGAATCAAAACAATGGCAGCATGGTCAAGCTGGTAATGAAATTGCACAGAAGCTTGTGCTAACCAGAAATTGAGAAGATAAAATTGTTTTACTAAATTACAAACAGCTGAATTACCAAATGAAGACTTTAACCAGTTCGAGCTGGGTTTATTTTGACAGTGACCAGACCCAGGCTCAAGATTATTTTTCACGAAACTCGATGCCAGATGGGTTCAGGTCATGATCTGAAGGTAGCACACCCTGATTTTTCTGACCTCGCTCACTGTAAGCAGGTCGCTAACAGCCTCGCTCGTTGCGGGTTTTTCACTAATCTGATCTGAATTTCGGAAAACTTTTGCATGTACGTACACGTCTTCCAGTGCGAACTGGTTTGGGGTGCTGTGGTCCAATAGTTACGGTGTTTAACCCATGTGCTAGGTACATGGGTTTGAATCATGACTGGGGGAACATGGTGCTTGTGCTCTTAAGCAAGGAACTTTACCATTATTGCTTCGTCCTCGGATGGGACGTAAAGCCGAGGTCCCGTGTGTTGTGTAATGCACGTTAAAGAACTCAGTAACACTTATCTCTAAGAGAAGGGGTTTGCCCCGGTGTTTCTGGCAGTGGCTGCAATATGCGCATAATGGGTCTCATATTTCTCATAGACTTCATTTACCTGTCTTTAGTAACAGACATAATTCCAGCGCCCGAGTACCTAATTGTTGGTAGATACGTGCGCTATATAAGACTGCGGTATTATTATTATTATTAAATCCGATAACTCTCAGAGTCTGCAAATGCTACAACCAGTGCATCACAATACAGTTTGTAAGCATGGATGAATTTCTCCCTCACCTAACGTCATGACAGCTCCTAGTATAAGCCAGCTGGCCTGTGTTCTGTGCAGAGACATCCGGCTGTTCTGAGAGGCTGTTCTGAGTAAATCCTCGGCAATACTGAATATGACCTGTAAAAACGAAAACGGTAGATTAACACTACTTTTAACACATGTGCACAGCTTGAGTGACAATCCACAGTCCTATTTATGATGAATCCAGCATATTTTTGGGAGATGAATCAGCATTTTCAACTGTGATACTTGTCATTTTAACATCTCACCCACAGTCTCCGTACTTCGTGGAGCCCTTTATTGCACAACTTATCAAGGTTGAAACAAGACACTCACAACTTTATGTTAGAAGTAAGTGAATTTCTATTTTACTTGTAACATAACTTTTAGAGTTGCTGCACGATTCCAAAGAAAGTCAGACAAAATAATTTTCATCATGACGGGCCAAGGTGATCCAAAGACTGTTTCGCGAATGAACAAATTCACACAAAAACAGTTGTTGTAAATGTTGTTTTTATCCTCTTCCAATATGTTTAAATATGTTATAACATTGCACAGCTATGCCATAATTTGTGAAATCAATCGTAAGCTTAATTGCGCAGCTGTACGAAAAAAGTTGTTGTGTAAGTCTAACACACGGCGCAAGCTGCACTCTTTTTGTGTGAAATCGTCTGCTGTACACAACGCATGTCAGCATTACATAAAGCACAGAGTGCGAGTAATACACTACCTTACTGTCCACTGTCCATGACTCAACTGATGCAGAAAGTCACATGCTACCGGTACCTCCCAGGTAAATATGCAAAAGCTGTACAAACACATATCCGAGCCTTTGGGAACCAATCACGTACCTGCATGCACACACTGAGCGCTAACCTGCCCCCAGTCACGCACGCACCACCGGGTACATGTACAGAGTACAGAGTACAGTTCGAGACATTAACACACAATAACATTACAATAGCAATAGACTGGTTATATAAGTCACTACACTTTCATTCGTTCAATAGACATAGGCATTAGTTATTGGTCTCCTACTCAAATTATACACAGTTGGGATCACTGGTTTCGCTCCCACCACAGCCCGTCTTTCCAGTGCTGCTGCTTTCAGTTCGTTGGTGTCACACCCTGACCATTCTCAAAGTTGTCCACCCAGCGCATCTTTGGCCGGCCCATGGAGCGATGACATCCTTCTGGCATCCCATCCACAACAGCTGCTGCCATGCCGCCCTGCCGAACCACATGGCCAGACCATGATGTCTTTCACTCCACCACAGTGCTACTGCTGAAGCACAACCAGTCGCTGATCATCTCCATCAGGATTTCATTTGTCATATGGTCTTGCCACTTGATGTTGAGCAGGTGACGCAAAAATGGTTTGGCCGAAACTGTCTAGGCGTTTATGTCAGCTGCCTTCAACGACAGGATGGTAGCACCCATACACTTTCCATTACATATATAGGATTGAACATGCTGGGGTATGACCTTGTACTCCATAACCATAATAAAAAAAGGAAAGTGACCTAAAGCTTACGGTAACTTCCTCTTCACAATTCAATATAAAACATAAGGCTTAACGTTTTCTAGTCACAAGATATTGTACACGCTATAAGGGCACAAGAACACCAATTTTCACCTAATTAAATATTCACAAGATTTCACCAGAGAAATACTATAGAGAACCTGAATCAAACTTTGCTCATTAAATATTCACAGAACTTGTACAAAAAATTGTCACTGCATTTTAAATACATTTAGAGGAAGAATGGTTGGATAATTTGAAGACCTTGCTGCACATATATTAACTGTTAAATATAGTTACAAATTGACAAGATTTTGAAGTTTATGAAAATGGAGGGATTTTGATTAAATGATTTTCCTGATCGACAATTGACATTTAATTTTTGTGAAAACCGTAACTCAACATATTAAATGGTTAAATTGTTTAAAGCTCAGCGCTCACTAGACTCCCATCAGACTCTCCTCATCCACCTAGGCTTAACCTGCCGAAAGTCCCCCCTGTTCTGCATCTCGGTCGTGACTCTGTTGCCATCCAGCCTCATCTGGGTCGTGGTACCATCATGCATCGGGTCTCCGTCCTCGTCCTCTTCATGGATGGGGTCGACTCCTTTAGTCGTGTCGCTGTTGCCTTTAAGCTCTGGGCAGGTTCATCCCTTAGACGACCCGGTTATCCCTGGCCTAGCTTTGCCGGTACAACCCTCTCAATGCCAAGCTTGGCACAGACCCTCGACTACCACAGGATAACAACATGCTTAACTCCAGAGCCCTTACCAAGGCCTAGCATCACCAGTGTTTATGTCATGCTTGACCACGTCCGTGTGACCGATGTCATGGTCATCCTTGGACAACACATCTGGAAAGTCTATAAGACATATCCGGACATCATCATGGTACTTAGCCTCTACATTGGCTGTACCCCTCTCATATAAGTCTTGCAAATACAGGGGCAACTCCTTCCCTGTGTTTGCCTTCACGTTCAATTCATCATGAATTGAACTGGGCTCAATCTGGGAGATCACTCCCGCTGTTGTCCCCTCATGTGCAACTCTTTATCCCTTCCGGGATTGAAGACCCGCAATGGAACAACATCGGTTTAGTCTCAACCAGAGATCTGGCCACCAACAAGCCTTCTTGGCTAGGTCACCACCACCTTCCACTGGTTATACCATGGCTGGCCCGAGCAAATCAGGACCCTTCCAAGCAATTTGGCCAGGGACCACAGCTGCATGACATGGCAGGATTACCGTAGTTTTACAAACTACAACGCATCCCACAAAGCGCTGGCCTGCGCCATTTGTGCACTTCATTCACTCACCATTGAGCCTCCACTCCCTTAATTGGAAGTCTATGTTTCCACCTGTTGGCACGAGAAAATCCATGCCCAGGATACCACAGTATTTGATCTTGCAAATACTGCCTTCACTTGGTGCGTGGTCCTACCAACTTGCACCTCAACCAAAGCCATGCCCAGCACAGCTAACTGGCTTTCGTCCACTTGTTTTACCTGGACGTTTACCCTCTCTAAGATGGATCTTTTCTTTTTGGGGATTTGGTAATACACCGCACTTCTTATTACCGTGTAGGTGGACCCCTGTCAATCAAGAATCGACATATTGGTTGCACATACATGTACATGTACCAATCCATCCACAAACAATCCATATTGAGGACCACGGCTTGGATCAGGGCAGAGTAATTATCCGTACTCGTTGCCCATCCTCACGTTTTGACCTCACTTCTCCAGCCTCGGGTTCACAGAGTCTGCTTTTGGACCCTCGGGACTATTCAGCCTTCCCGCAGGTTCTCTGTGAGGCTGATTTACACTCTCGGGTGAAATGCCCTTTCTCACCACACTTGAAACACTTAAAGTGTCCAGGTTTGGCATTCCCGGGCTTGTGTGTCTTGGAAGACAACACGCCCTTGCCTTGTTTCTGGCCTTTGCTCTGACCCGACAATGACTTGACCAACTCGGTCACATAGTTTACAGTCTTGGCCTCCTCTTTGAGACTATGCTCTAAATTCACAAGCCTCCGCTCTGTTCCAGAGACCTCGCCAATTTGGCGGGCTGCCGGTCCAGCAATCTGTGCTGTTCGACCTTCTCAAAATTCTCAGTCTCCAGCGCAGCCTGAACTACTTTGTCCAAAGTTTTTGGATGGGCTCTATTGATGCCCTCTCTAATTGAGTGGCTGTCAACGGCATCTATGAAGTGGTTCTTTGCCAACTTCTCTCGAGCATCTTCTGGTATTTCAGGGTACGCTCGCACCGTCAACTCATGGATTGCCTGCCCTAACTTGAGCGATCTCTCTTTTGGCTTTTGGCGCCCTTGTCTGACATGTCTGAGCTCAACGAGATACTTCTCACTCTGTCAAGCTGACCCAAGCCTACGCTCAAGCAACTTGACTAGCGCACCGTACGTGTGCCTTTTACCCGAGTCGCCCACCAACCACAGAGCATCTTTTTGCAAACTTGCGGATAACCACTTCCCAGCTTGCTCTTCGCTCCACTGGTTTACCTCACGGTATGACTCAAAATGGCGGAAGTACTCTTTCTAGAGCACTTTCCAATTATATCGGTCAGGGGTTATGTTTGGCCAGTGATTTGGTCGCTCCCAACTTCCCTTCGGACCCAATTCACCATGGACACGTGCCTCTCGCTTCAGTGGTCGAGGACCTACTGACAAGGTGTCCACTCTTTCAGCTGAACTGTTCTTCGCCTCGGCTGGTCGAGTTGCAAAACTTAGCAGTTCACTGTGCACCTGTGTAGGGGTAACCTTCTCCCTATCACAAACGAACGGGCTAGTACTTGGCCTACCCTGTTCCACGCCATCGTGCCCGGACAGGAACAGCATCAGGTCGTGTATGACTTGACTCTCGCGTTCCCAGGCGATTGGCGTCAACCCAGCTCGGGATTTTATCCTTAAGCCTGAGTCCTTCAGAGGCGTACTCTACATAAACCTCACCTCCCTCCCAAATTTTGGGACTCATTCAGGCAACACCTTTGTGCCGGACTTTCGTCTCCCCGTTGCCCCAGACACATACCCAGTAGTCTCTTCGGGCAACCTCAGCTCAACATCGGTATCTACCTGATGGAACATACGCCGGCTCCCACCTGGCAAGAGACCACTCACAGCAACCCCAAGGCTTAGGGAGCGGGTTCCTTTTGGAGGAAATGTACCGCCGATTATGATGATTGTGATTATTTTCTGTTAATTGCACAATAAACCAGCAACAAATACACCTCGACAACAGGATTGTCAGCACAACAAATATGATAAGAATTTATTACATAATAATCAAGAAATATACAGTAGTGATTGAGCCTTAATGAGGTTGATTAACATGGTCACTCAATTACACAATTAGACAACTACGGTAACAGCTTACATAAGTAGCAACGTGCACAGCCTCAATAATATTAAGTAATGTAGGCAATGCGCTACTAAGTCAGCAATAAGCAACAGTGTAAACAATGCACAACAATGTAAGCAATATATCACAATGCATTAATACACACCAATGTAAGTAATACACTACAATGTAAAAAATGTACACCAATGTATAAAATACACAGCAATGTAAGTAATGCACACCAACGTAAACAATATACGCCAATGTAAGTAATGTATGCCCCGCAAGCATAAAACCTGTTCAGCCTTGTACATGTACTTCATTTCGCTTTTGCCATGCAAGCTCGTACATCAGCATCACACAGTACATTCACTTGTACGGCTGCACGTCAGCATTACACAGCGTTACTTAAGCACAGTCAGGGCCTGTACACAGCGCGCGTTAGCATTACACAAAACACAGAGCGTGAGCAATACACTTTTACACCCAGGCCCATCGCAGGAGCATTCCTAAATGCATATGACCATTGCATGTCTCTATGTTCAGATATGTAACCTGGTGAGAAAGGATGATAATTGGACCCATAAGCATAAAAAGTAGTCAACATCATTAAGAAAAGCAAGGTTTTTTGTTAAACACATAAAAATCTCTTAACCCGTTGGTTCCTATAGTGCCCCAATCTGCCCTGCATGTTACTCCCAGTACCGTCCGAAACAGCCCCAACAATGCATGGTTTTACGGATTCGTCTGGGAATAAATACAATGTAATACAATGTAATACAATGTGTGACCTACCGAGGCAAAATGAGGAATGTCCCCCAAAACCTTGTTTTAAATAATCGACGCCTGAAGTCGCATATACTAGAAAAATTATGTCAAAATCGATATTGATTGTTTTGTATTTTTGAGTAGCCTAGGTATCTAAGATTCACAATATGCACTTTTGTGGGGTGACAAATACCCCCAAAGTGGAAAAACTGAAGACGTTTTTCACTGCTGTTGGTGGCCCAATGCGTGTCTTTATTTTAAAGCCATTTTCTCGAAATGAGGTTAGCGAAACTTGGCAGGACACTGCATCATGTCTTTGAAATAAATTAAGCTACAGAAATAAATTCGGTATCATTGGAAAGCCAATGATTTGCCTTTTAACATGATGTGTGTAATGTGAAAGTCAAAGGTGGGGGTTATTCCTCATTATGCTACGGCAGGTCACATATAGATCAGGTGGTAATGGGTTAAGACCACTGATCTCTATATAAAGACTGGATAGTGGATAAAGAGCCGCACAATGAATGAATTACTTTTTAATACCGCAGTTCACTTTTTTGGCGTTTTGGAAATAATAATCACTACAGAAATTTGTCCTTTTCAGAACATCATGATATGTGTACGTGACCAAAATGCGCGTCAACTGTCGATACAACGCGCGCTGTATATACGCGCAGAACATTTGTATTATACGCGGCCATCTTTGTGAGACTGGGGGCGAATTGGTCAATATGCAAAGTCTACTGTGTGAATGGTGTATGGATATCCGCTATCCAGTCTTTATATAGAGATCAGTGGTTAAGACACTCTCACCTTTCCCTTGGCGTGAGGGATCCCCAGCGGGCAGTCCCGCACCCCTCCCAGCAGGGTGGCGATGGCAAAGCTGTAACCCGACACAGCCTCGGGGGAACTCTTCAGGTTGTGGAGCCTGTCGGTGCAGCGGTCCAGCAGCGGCGTGAGCTGGGAGGGCAGGGCCACAGCGATGCAACGCAGGCACCAGGCCGCGGCTAGTCGGGCTGCTGGGCTCGGGTGCAGGAGTACGCTGGCTACTGCGTCACACATGTCTGCAGGGAGACACAGGATGTATAGTGTAACTCTTTATCCCTAACTGCCCTGAATCCTTCAAAATCCTCTTCGCCAAAGTGGAGGAATTTGGAGGATTGAGGTTACATGGCAAAAGTGCGTTATTGATTACGTAGGATGCACTTTGTCATGGTCTTGGGCCAGACCTTGTATTGTTTTTGCTCAGCCATGCATAAGTATAGGCCAAGATTATGCTTGAAATCCTCCATACTGCTACAGGATGTCACTGGCCAAGCCTCAACATATTGACAGTCACTGCCGCAGGATTTTGCAGGATTCAGGCAGTGGTCACCCCTCCAAGGACCATATTCAAGAAATAATGGATATTGCAGGATTGAGGCTTTATGCTATTTTTCCATGATGTCAATTGGAGGATTTTGCAGGATTTAGGCTACACCCTAGCAAAAAGGCATAGGGAGTTAGGGTTACAGGCATATAGGATCATTTGCATTTATCCCAAAGGTAACCCAGCGAAGTGTTATTAAAAAGCTTGTTTGAGTTAAAGATCACACTGGTACTACACACCCTGTGAAAGTATTCTGTACGGTTTGCTGTCATTTAGAAGAAAAAAAGAAATGGTGAGTGCCTGTTCGTTGGAGATAAAGAGTTCTATTAAACTCGTGTTTCGTGATCAAAAGGTTGTGAATGCTTTTCACTGATTGGGGGAAACCAAAAATCCACAAAAATAAACGGCAGAGGTTCTGAGGGTCACCGGGGCTCCAGAGCAACGAAGGGTATATGTTTGCACCCCTCAAATACCCATTTCTTTTGTTCTATATAAACTTTTAAAGGTAAAAACACCTTTAGGGTAAAACCTCTGGAATTCCAGATTCAAAGGAATTCTTTTAAAATCCTGATATCAGGCAAAATCCTCACAAAATATCCTGAAATCAGGGGAAAATATTGACAAATCTCATCCCTGATGATGTTATGGGGGCGACATGGCCTATAGACCAACCAAGACCAGGGGTGTGAGTGACCACTGATAAAAATAGCTGAAAACAGCTGAAAAGGTGTAAAAAAGCTGAACTTTGGAAATCTCCTATACTTTGATACACAGCAAGTGAGGAAAAAAAGCTGAAATCCACAGCAAAAAAAGCTGAAATCAGCTTTAAAGCTGAGATTTCACACCACTGCAAGACTTACTAGCATTGGGTTCGGTAACCAAAGAACTGGCGCAGGTAGACAGGGACTTGACCAGACTGCCTAGTTCCTGCATGGCGCATATCAAGACGTGCTGTGTGTTGGAGTTGTCGTGGGTGTGGCCGCCGCTGTCACTCGGCTCAGCTGTAATAAAAAAAGGAGGGATTCAAAATAAAGTCTATTTCTCAACTAACTTATTTTGAGAAGTTGAACAAAGAAATTAACTAGAGCGGGGTTTGAACCTGCAACCTCCCGATTACTGTTCCGGTGCTCTTAACTGAGCTATCCAGCCCTATGTTGGACGGTTCCCCATTTTTGTCAATATCTTTGTTCAAGGGGCGCCAGTCAGAAGTCCTGAACCTGTATATGCCATCTTAATTAACTACATAGTCCAGTTCCTACAGATGTCATACTGCAGGTAAATGTATATTATTATCTATCCTTTCAAAAGGATAGACTAACTATTTTTGAAAAGTTGAACAAAGATTGACTGAACCTGCGACCTCCGGACTACCGTTCCGGTGCTCTACCAACTGAGTTATCCAGCCTTATGTTGGCGGTTCCCCGTTCCCCTAAAAGGCTCCCCATTCCCCTTTCCTGACTACTTGCAGTACAACAAAAATGCAAATGCACTCGAATTGTATACAGAGAAACATTCCAATTAAAATCATGTACTTGTGTAAAAAAAAAAAGAATCAAACAGCTGTTTCCATGTCCCTCAGTGAACAGTGCAACAAGACAAAATCAAACAAAAACGAAAGCCAGAAGCTGTACCTTCAGTGATCAAAGAGTGTTTGACCCGCTGCACAAAAAAGGGCAAAGTCGCGCTGTGCATTATCGTGTAATGGCCCACTCAATGTTGAGAGAGTGAACATTTTGTCAAATTGTGTCAATTTCTTGTCATGAATGACATTCTTTAATACCTGAAGTTTCAGGGTTCATTCACAGAAATGTTGATTTTGATGAATAAAGTGCAAAGAAATTACCAATTTTGAGTGCATTGTTCTATTGTTCTAGAACAGAGCCAGCTATTTCAAAGCCTGTTTTCTCATCAGTTGTGTAATTTGAACTCCAAGAAAGGAATTAATATGTAAATATATCATATCTCCAGAATGGGAGGTGCTATGGAGCTCTACTATATACACCAAATGAAAGCTTACATTGTGGGCTTTCCAAAACATAACTCAATTTCACTTATTTGCAAAATAATACTCTTTTTTTGTTGAGGGGGTCACATATGTACATCAAAAATGTTTCAAAAAATGAGCTGGTTGGGTGGACTCACCGACAGAGTTCATGTAGTTGGTGATGATCCCACACAGCTGCTTGCAGCAGGAGACTTGGGCCTTCTCTCCCAGCATGTCCCCAAGGGTGGAGCGCAGGATGAAGGTGACGCAGCGGCGGAGATAGACAGCATCCACGTGGGTAGGGGTGGAGCGGGGGTTGGCCACGATGTCAAAGACCCTCTCCAGGAACAGCTGGAGGTTGCGCTCCAGCCAGAGGCCGCCCAGGGTCCGGACCAAGACCACGTAGGCCTGCAAGATGGTTTGAGGATGATGATGATGATGAACATGTACATGTATGTTACAGATCCAATCAGTGAAATCTAAGATCTATCTGGGTTTTCAAAACCTTTGCTTTGTCTCAAGTTTCGAACCGACCATCGGCTTTAGAATAATTCAGGAGACTCTAATATCCAGACATCTGACGGCCGAACTGCCTCAGAGTCTGTGGTCACCAACTGCAGCAGGATACAACTCTGGCATTAATTGATGGGACAAGCTCTCATTCTTTCACAATTGTTTAGGCACTGGTGCTGATGGCTCAATGCAGCAAGGTCAGAACAGACCTTTACACCTGATGCACTGTGTTACGTCTAGCAGGGTTAGGGATATTCAAATCAAATGGAAATACTCCAAAATGTGGCCTCATATTGTAAGATTAGATGTTCCTGAAGCAGAACAAATCAAGAAATGTAGGTTATTTACAACGATCAATCAATGGACTGAATTTTTGAAATGAAGAGGGCTACGGACAAATTGTGTCTGGTGAGTGATTATACTCACATGAGTGAATCCGACCCGGACCTCCCTGTTGATCATCCCGCCCCCTTTCTGCTCTCCTCCGCCCGCTTTGAGGAAGCCGGACGTCCCCTTGATGAAGCCCACCGACAGGAGATTGTAGACATCGTCGATGCTGGAGCGCTTGGCTCTAGGGTCTGTCAACACAACAAGCATCATTCATAAACATTGATATGTAACATGATATGGATGTTGGGATATGATGTACATGTATATGTTGATTAGTTTGTTAAGTTGAGTTTTGGAGGTGTTTGACATCTATATATTGATGTATTTATGCTATAAATTCAGAATATGAGCTAATCGAACTTTGGCATATGTCTCTTCTGGACAGACTGCTTCGTACCATAAGGCACTCATCAGCAGAATGACAAAATATAGAATTACAAGATGCTACTTGTATTCTATATTTTGTCATTCTGCCGATGAGTGCCTTATGGTACGAAACAGTCTGTCCAGAAGAGACATATGCCAAAGTTTGATTAGCTCATATTCTGAATTTATTGCATGATTCTAGCTCTACAGAGATGTATCGAGCACTGTGAAATGTGATAGAAGACGATTTTTCAATGGATATTGATGTATTTATTCATAAGTACATGGGTCACTCCATATATTTAGGGTCCAAACTGTGACATTTTTTGCTGTGCCTGTTACCTTTGTACTTTGTAATTTGCCATTCAGGTATCATAAAGAATGACTTCAATTTCTTTCTTTTTTAGGTAGGTACTTTACTATTCACAATCACTCTTGGAGGACGACTGCATTAAAGAGTGCGGTACATCAGATTTATAAAATTACAAATGTCAGGTGTAACACTAACAGGGACAGGGAAAAAAGTGGACCTCAATTTATAGAATGAGCCACAAGTATTCAACATGCAGTGACTGTGTGTTCAAATACAATTTTCAGACATTTGCAACTCTGTAGAACTCCTAACATCTACTTTATTATCTTTCATTTTGGAAGAAAACGTTTAAATGATTTATGCGCTGTTTATAAATACATATGTTATCAACTTCTGTTATTTCAACTTCTGGTGCCTGAACATATTTCTGTTGTCTAAATTATTAGCCTAGTATCTTAATTCCTGATTTCTGTATCATGTTGCTTATCACAGTAATCTTGTATCAAGATTATCAGTGTGCATAAATTTATGCATTTTCACACCCAACGTGCACAGTTCTTAATCCTGAGATTAGAAACCAAGATCGGACGATAAACATAAACCATGATTTTCCAAAAATGCAACTCGTTAAGCTCTCATTTATAGAAAATCATTGCAATGCCAGGATTTGAATATGCCGATCTAAACTTATGAAGAAATGCAAGAATCCAAAACAAGAAAAGGCGACTATCTTCCTGTCCCACCTTTCGAAATGTTGGTCTGAGTTGTGGCCAGCAGAACTCCAAGAAGCTTGGACACTGCACTGCGGACGTCGTAGTTGGAGCCATCTAGTGCACGGAAGCATGTCGAGACCATGTTCTCTAGCTCTGTTGTGTGCAGAAAGTTGCCTTCTTTCACCAACTCCAGCATGCACTGAAGAGAGTAGTAAAACACTTGCCTCAACATTTGAACTTGAGTTTTTACTCAAACGCGTCTAGTCGATCCACTAGTCAAATCTGGCTAGTGTGTAGCAACAACAGGCCTTCATGGTGTTAAAACATCTTATTGCAAAGACTTTTTTCTATTAAAAAACCTACAAATTTATGGTTAAGCTATACTCATTACTTGTTAACATTAACTGTGACAATAAAAGTTTCAATCAAAATCAATCAAGTGACTGTTTACAACCCGTAAGAATTCCAAGCCCACATAAAGCAGGACTGACTGCCTTGGACTGCTTAAGTAACTTGATACAAAACTGCAGCTATGCTTTGACTCCGGGTGAGTGATAAAACAGCTGTGATCACAACTTGCCTGCTTTGTCTGTTGACCCAGTTTGACTAGTATTTGCTTCACACATGATCTGATTGCTGGTGACCAGCCTTTGTTAAAAGTATAGCAGGCGAAGTGGAAGTGAATTTTGACTGTTCATGACTGCTTAAACAGCAGGAGGGTTAAGCCCCGATACGCTTGCACTTGCGTATGACACATGCAACTGGTACATGTAATGTGGCATTGAAAAGGTACCATGTTGTTGCAAACATGGACAATGGGCGGAGCTTAATAATGGATCACTCTATTACCTCAAAACCTAAGTTTTTAACTTCACTCTCACTCTGTGGAAGCCAATCGCAAACTGACAAAACCACTTAAAAAATTTGGCATCGCCCACCTTGGCAGCAGCACACCGGACTGCCATGCTCCTGTCCTGCAGGGCGTTGCGAACAGCCTTGTAGATATCTCGATGGTAGGACTGAGCCGCTGAGCCCAGGCCCTTCACGATCCTCTGCAGGCACAGCATGATCTCACAACGGCCTGTTGACTGTATATTGAATTTTTAAAAAAAATGATCAGTGCGGTTTTGCAGCCAAGTATCCCTCAACACAAGTATCCCTTGATAGAGATAGATTAGCTAACCCTAACCCTCCTCAATCCTCCAAAATTCTCCTGACGGTTTTGAACGATTTTGGAGGATTGAGGATGGTGATTATTAGCACAGGAGGATTTTGAAGGATTGATGATGAATGGTGTTGAAGCACATGAAGATTTTAGAGGATTGAAGATGAATGGTGTTTGAAGAAGAGGAGGATTTCGAGGATTGAGGACGAATGCATTTTGAGAAGCAGGACTGTCTGAGGATTTTGAAGGATGGAGGCACTGGGTATCATTCATTTGAATATAAACTGCAACATTTTGAAGGACTTTGGAGGATTGAAGATGGTTCCCAGCAAAAAAGACCTAGAGGGTTAGGGTTAAAGGATACTTGAGTATCACTGCATCCATGCTCCAGTGGCATGAATGAGGTCCAGTGACTGGGGCTGTGCCGTGCCCCCATGCACCCCCTTAAGGCCTCTTCACACGATGCCAAAAAAATCCTAGCAAGGTTTGAGAAACAACTTACGAGTGGGGATTATTTACTTTAACATTACAAGCTTGACATCATTTGCATGCTGTTGTACATGTACGTCCATACCTCTGCCAAAATGTCCCAAAGAAATTCACAGGGGATGTAATTTTTTTGTCCTTTTCTAGCATGGGTGTCCCTTCACACGATTGCATTTTTGTAAGATATCTCAAGCATGAGAAAAAGTTCTCAAGCACTGTAAGGTATTTTTTGGTCTTGTATAAAGAGGGCTTTCATTGGGCCACTGTCCTGCGCACAGCAAAAACAACGATTTGGCAGTCCACTCTACATCAAATGAAATGGATGTCTTGATGACCTCAGCTGGATAAGGATGTGAAAAGGCTGTCTAATTTGAAAGTCTGAGGTGTAAAACCTCTTTGATTTTAGACGCCACTTGTACAAAATTCAGCCATTGCTGGAAACTAACGTTAAAGTTCATTGACTCTGGGCACATAATGTGTGCTGGAGACGGTGAGGCGATACATGTATGTATTATGTTGAATGTCACTGCGCATTGTTTCAATTACGTCTTACAAAGGTAACTGATTCCATTATCAAAGAGTTAAACTGATCGGAACAACAAAATCTGTCTTTTTACCTCAGCATTTTTTAATGCTTTCACAAGGCCTTGAATGGTTTCTGGGAAACTGCTTCCCATCATGCGGCCAAGTTTCTCGTACATTGCTCCAAGAACAGCAACTGCAGCCCTAGCACAAAGAAAAGAAAACAAAAGGGAAAAAAAGTGATGACCCTTTTGACCAACAACTTGGATCATTATTCGAAATAGGAGTGAAACAAAACTGAAGAGGCATTCATTTCGATGAATTTCAAGAAGGTTTTCTCTTTCACTTTGACCACTTTTTCTGGAACAATCTGAAAAACGTAGGCATTATCACCTACAGTAACTGGCTGACTGATGACAACTTTCAAAGTTGTCAGAATAATTTTTATTTTTTTCCTTACTCGTTAACTCAACTAAAAACAAAAGCACATACAGGTATACAACTGAAACTCTGGCACCAATGCAAAAACATGGTTAGCCCTTCACTTATCATATCATTGTCAAATATAATGTTTCACTATTCAAAACCCTTCAGTGTTTGGAAGATCCACACATCACCAGGTACATGCATTTATTTCATAGCAATGCAAATTTTGAAGGGTTTGAAGTGTAAAAGAGTAGGATGGCTAATGCAATGAAGAAACACCTCCCAAATTCCTATTCATTTATGTCTGTATCACTTGAGATGTGGAAGAAAAGAGGCACTACAAATGTGCACAGCACTTACAATCTCGACGGCAGAAAGCTGGGCGAATCATCCTTGTTTTTGATGATGTCATTGCAGAAGTTGGAGGTTTCCAGCAGGTCATAGGAATCGCCGACACTGTAGACGGTCCCGATGCATTTGCCGAGTAGCGCCCTCGTTGGGGGTCCGGGAGACTCTGTGATCTGACTGGTTAGCTGGGCGACCAACTTCTTCTGGGAGCCTTTCAAGTCAGACTTTGGAAGGGCAATAACAAAAATATTAATGTTGAAATCCCCTTTCTCTGAATCAAATAGATGAACAACAGTCCATATTTTCTGATCAACAAAATCCAGCAGAAATTAAGCACATTCAGGTGAAATAAAGTCAAGCATGCTTTTCATACGAGCACTTGCCATATGCCTACTACATGTGCACACAATTGCCATATATGCATGCTTGTGTAGTTTACAAATTGTAAAGACACTACCCATGGATTTTCGTACATTCAGATAAAATGTGTACTTGACCAAGCTTAAGCTCATTATCACGGAACTGCTGCACAGGAATTGCTGCTTAGCACATCAGCATGCTCAGTAAAAATCAGAGTTGTAATGAGTCACTGATTTTGTGACTCGAGTCGAGTCGAGTCATTTGCTCGAAGTGATTCGAGTCGAGTCGAGTCATTAGGTCAAGAAGGTCGAGTCGAGTCAAAGTGTGTAGTCGAGTCAAGTCAAGTCGAGTCAAATATTAAACTCGAGTCAATTGGAGTCATGAAAATGTTAACACTATATAACAAATAAAGACAAGAGAGAAAGTCAGTTGTATCACTAACAGTTAACAAGAAGTGAAAGGCTATCAGGTTTAGCTTCGGGTCTAGAATTGTTTTGCTTTGATAAAAGGTCATGACCCACAAATCATGAAATCCACGATTGTTTTACATTTATTTTTGAGGTTTTAGGAGCCAGCAGCAATATTTTTCACAAAGTTTTGCTTTTATTTCTGGGACTCGAGTCTTATTAGCCTTCGCTCGAGTCAAGTTGAGTCTTCTGGTGAGGGACTCGAGTCAAGTCTTTTGGTGAGGGACTCGAGTCGAGTCAAGTCATTTTCTCGCAGTGACTCGAGTCGAGTCGAGTCATTTGTCCTTAGGGACTTGAGTCGAGTCGAGACACCAAAAATTGTGACTTGAGTCGGACTCGAATCGAGTCATTACAATTCTGGTAAAAATCAGCTGAAAACCAGTCACAAGTAATGCCAGTAGCTTCAAGTGTGAGTGGCCCTGCACAATGCCACCTATGGCCTCTAACTAACGCCCAGGCTCTCACCTTCTGTGCAGCCACCAAGACTTTATCCAGGAAGCGCAGCCACTCATAGATGAAGATGGGTCGTTTGGACTCGGCTATCTGGGCCAGGGCCTGCTCGTTGAGCAGTAAGCTATGAGATAACTCCATCACTGCCTCCTCGTCAGAACCATAACCCGATTGGTCTTTGTTGTCCTCGTCGGTGCTGTGTGTACTACCCAGTGTGAATTCTGCAAAAAAAGAGAAAACAGGAATGATAATAATATTGGCACAAAGATCACGACGTCATCAAAGTTTGTTAACCCTAACCCTCCTCAATCCTCCAAAATCCTCCTGCTGGTTTTGGATGATTTAGAGGATTGAGGATGAATGGCAAAGATGTATGGCTTTTTTGTGGAGGATGCATTATGTCAAGCCAGTAGGCCATATCCTGCATTGGTTATGTTCAGCCATGCATAAATCAGCCCTGTGTTTTTCTTGTGTTTCATCCGCACTGCCTCTAAACGCCATTCGCACTACCTCAAACCATAGCAGTAATTGGCCGAGGATTTTGGAGGATTGAGGCAGTGGTCACCCTCCACAGACTAAATTCAAGAAACTAACGGAGGATTTTGGAGGATTGAGGCTGAATCCATTTTTTTTTTGGTGGCAATTGGAGGATTTTGCAGGATTGAGGTTGCATCCTAGCCAGAGGGCCTAGTGGGTTAAGGTTAATTAAAGCCTTCATACATACATGTACAATCATGAGAAACATCTATTGGGTCCGTGGACAATTACCCTTTCAATGGCATAAGAAAGGGAGAGTTGGTAAAGACCACTGGGAAAGACATCTGATCACACAGCGATGTCTGAAACTCACACGAAGGCTTTATGCACGTTCAGAATCAAATTAGTCATGCGTACTTCTCGCTATGCGTGCACCCTCCAGTAAAAACTGACAGAGTATCCCATCCACGCAGCTCCTGTTAAGTGGTCAAAAAGCATTCTCTCTTGTTCTCCATGCGCACTGAGCCCATAGGTCATGTACATGTACATTGTGTGTTTGTACGTGTACATGTACATGTAGGTGAGGCAACATTGATGTCGTGATTCCCAGAATCCAAAGACAAAGACTGTGCATTTCTAACTTGCTTTAATTTCCTGACATAAAATGCTCCGTATCTGTCTACATGTACATGTGCTACCCATACATGAGATGACAAATTTACATGCACAAACTTTCACACAATTACATACAAAATACATACTAAAATGTACATCACGTGTACAAATAAATGGCTCCAGCCTACAAAACTGTACACAGGCAGTACAAAGTAGGCTATTTAATACGACAGTATAAAGTGTGTAGAAAGTTAAAATCAAGGGTTTTTTTTGCTATCAAATTAGACACCTACATGTAGCTTTTATGGAACAGTTTTTGTATTGAAATTAAAAAAAAAAATTGTAACCAAATTACATTCTAAATGTATACCGGTGTACATGGTGTAGGTGCCATTTCAAATCCAACATAAAAAAAAATCGCCATTTTTGCTGTTCCCGCTTTTGAAGTTCTGATTTAGACATGTATGTACATGAACATGAACACTATGCACTAAATGCACTGATGTCACATTTAAAGGGAATGTACGTGTACATCTTTGGCTTTTGCTGTAATTTTCAGAAATGAACTATTTGAGGGGTTAGTACATGTATAATAGATCAAATTTTTGTTACACTGACATGTTTGAAGTTTTGTGTTCGAAAATGTTGGAAAAACCAAGAAAAACAGAAATTTTCAAGTAGTCTGGTTCCCTGACTCCACTGAAAATGAAATGGATCAATTTATAGATGCCGGAAAATTGTACGGTAAGCTGGTAAGGGAACCAGTCTAGATGGCCTGCACCCATTCATGAATATGCAACCAATAGCAAACAAAATTTCGACTGAAAAAAAAATGGTAAATTTGGAGCAGCAGTTGAAAAATAGTTTCCAACGGTGGTCGGCCGACCACCGTTGGAAATGTATACAAAAATATCATTTTCTTGATAATGACTTCACACCAGGTGCCATAATTTTACAGGATGCTTTAGACTGAAATTTACCAACATCCTGCAAGGTATTTTGTAAAAACTTGGTAGTTTTATATTTTGATGTTTGCAAATGTTATATTTTCCCTTTAAGCAAACATGGTAAATATTAATATGAACACGTGTGTACTGTTTCTGCGAACATGTACGTAGAACACGAAGGACACTGCATGTACATTTGTGCATACACGTATGTTAAACATTTCATAGTCATGCACATGATGTGCACCTGTTCAAATGAAATTCCACCAGCAAGCAAGAAAACATTGAATTCAGGATCCAACAGCCCCGTTGAATACCTATTGAGACACGTCAGAAACACTGACATCAAACTGTACAACATATGATCAGCATGGATCACAAGAGACCAGCTACAACGTAGGACATGTAGGATGACACAACTCGCTGCTTCAAGTGCTCTACACACCCCCTTGAGATGCGCGCACATGCACAACTGTACGTCCCATCAATGCGCAGTACACGCAGCTGCCCCGCGGCATGTTTAGACGGCAAGTTTGTCCGTGGGGTTTTTGGGACATCAATACAGCATCGTGACTGTGCCTGGCGAGGGTGCATATCTAAACAGCTTATCTCAAGAGCAATCGTCTGGGAGCGTCGAGTCCTTGTTCATTCCCCAATTCTCAAAAACTCTTAGCTCTTTGTTTTACATCACACAAACACGAAAAGTTGTCAACGTTTTAACTTTCTCCAAAAAATAAGGAGCTATAGACTATTACAGTACAATTTTCTTTACTTCATGTTACACATACCGGTACAGTACATGTACACGCCGCATAATGATCTTCTTTGCCTTCGTACATGTCGTAAGGTACATATACGGGTACATGTACCGGTACAAGTGTACTGTAGTCTCAAAAGCACAGTCATGCCAAAAACGGAATCCCCAAATGATATCATGCACACCAATTATCCATTGGGCCCACATTGACATCACATTGTTATTGGCAGCACTTGAATGTACACATGTACCGGTACATGTACCTTCATACATTTGTTTTTATACATTTGGGTTTTTTTCACAATTAAATTTTAGTGCTTTAGGAGGGGTGAAGCATACAAATACCACTGTAAATGTACCGGTGCATGTACCGGTATACATGTACATGTGTATGTACCACAAAGCATGAATGCATACGTGGACAAATGTTTCCCACAGATTTTGCATGCAGAAAGTACATTAATTGTGTGATTTAAATGTACATGTACATTGTACCGTATGTACAGTATTTGATGATACGTGTAAATGACCATTAATTTGATCAACTACATGTACCAACTTGTACATGTATGTACATGTGTAGACTACCATATCCATATCAGCAAATGTACATGTACATGTACAGTGTAGTACATGTACGTATCAAAACAGCAATAATAATAAATATATACATGTAAATAAAAAAAAGTGCTTCAATTATTTCTGGATTTTGCAAACTGTTAATAAATTACAGTTGTACAAGGTCAATACACATAAATACCGGTACATGTCCATTGTACAGACAGAATTAATAATTATCATATCCAATAAATTAACTTGCAGAACTCTGTATTTAGGATGTGACATTGACACGTTTAAACGTTATAATTTATTTTTACTGAATTTGTGTAAATTTACCAAAAGGTCCTAAGGAAACCTGCATTTGCTAACATTGTAATAAAAATGGTGAATTTTGAACTTCCAAGACAATCAAAATCAAAGTAAATCCATATCTACAAGTACATGTATTCATATGTACATTTAAGGATTTGCAGCAGGATGACCAAAATATTGTAGCATGCAAACCTGTACTAGTACATGTATGGGAACGCCTTTCTCTGCAATGTGCGTATGTACTCAATGCGTGACATTCACAAGCAGTTTACTATAAACATGCACGGATGAAAATTCATGGAATTTCACAACAACGTGGGATGTATACATTTCGTCTTGATGAATGTCAGAAATGTACTGTAGCAAAGACGTTATTTCAGTCATGGAAACACCCAACATGTGGACGCAATACATGTACATGAAAATTCCACTTAGGGAAATCCATACCTCTTGCATGCTGTAGTTAAAAAAAAACAGTTTGGTATTTCAACTGCGCAATGCATCTAAACAGAGTTCATTCACAAAACTATTTGGGTAATGGTAACCAAATGTGCAATTTTAGGAACTTTTTCATTTAAACAGTAAGGCGATAAAAACATGTATTGTACATGTAGGCTTACATGTATGTAGTTGACACTTGATGAAGTTTATTATGTGTCTGTTTTCTTTGACAATTTCATATTTGTGTACCAGTACATTTTTTTGTAATTTACAAAAAATGTACATGTATGTCCGTACGATTTGGACAATCCTTTTATTTTTTTTTAATTTTGAGCAAATCTAACCACTTCATTCAAATCACTGCAAAGGTCCTTCAGTTATTATTTTTTTTTTCCATAACCGTAGCATTGAGATTGACAATCACAATTTGTTGCACATCTGCAAATCATGAAATATTGTGTTGTGGTGCAAGACTTTGTGGAAACTGTTTCAAAGGCAATTGATGGAGAAACCTAAAATTGCAAATACCTGGAATACGTACATGTAACGTGTACTACCGATTTAATGAGAAAATCCTTGCTCAAACAGAAGATGTAGGACTGGTGCCAAATACTCTGTAAAATTATTCCACCCGAAATGGTATCATGGAAGGTGGTTTCATGAAAGTGTGCCTGCGGGCACATTTTCTTAGTTGCTTAGCAACGGAATCCAGTAAGGAGATCCAAAAAAATTGTGGATACTTTTCTCTGTATTCTTAAAGTCTATTCCTTCCTCCATGATAGTACTAATTCAGTGTCCACTACATTACATGTACATTGTAGGTTCCACAAGTTTAAGTCTACCATACATTGTAGTTGTTACATGTATGCACCCTTCTTAAGATTTTGAGCAATGTTGTTGCTTCAAACGAAAAAATTCACAAAAGGTAAATTTGTTTACATATATGTACGTACATGTATACAGGATCTTTTGTGAAATTTAAAGTCACTGTTTTTGGAGGTGCATCACATGAAACAAAACATTTAAATGTGTGAGTTAAATACCGGTACATTTTAAAATGTCAAATACCCTTTAATACAACAATGTACATGTATTTAGTAAGTGGAAATTTGGTCTGCAAATGTATCGTATTTTAATGATTTTAATGTATTTTAATGAGTTTCATTCTAGATATTGTTTTTTTTTAAGAACTTATACATAGAACAGCCAGCAATTACAGGGTACCGGTACATGTACATGTAGCACCATGAGACAAATCTTTTTCATGAGTTTGTGAGGTTCTAAAAAGAACTGCAGGGAAAAACTAAACGTTTCGGACAGTATGCTCTGCCCATCGTCAGGAGACTGATGACATGCACACATTAAAAATAAAAATTAAGTATTTAAAGCTATAGTCCATCATTTGTAATTTGTGCATTTTGTTCGTTTGAAGCAACAAAAGAGTTCAAAATCTAATGAAGGATACTGAGCAACTAACCTGATGAAGTTTCAGCTAAGCTTCAGCTGTACATTCCGAGAAAAACAGCATTCTAAGATCTCAATTTCAAATCAAAAGTTACTGAATCGTGTTTTGAATTGCAGCTATACGCGACGTCGCGCACTGATCCGACGAATTATACATGTAACAACAGCGTGTGCGTCGTTCCAATACATGTACTTGTGCGCGCTGCGCTGAATAACAAAACGAACTACTAATTTACATTTTCCTACGGTGCTTCTTAAGAATCACCGTTGGAAATGCCTTCTTTCGTTGATTACTTCAAAATGACAGCTTCACAGAAAGAATAATTTCACAGGGAGTTTAGTTCCCTTACTATCTTTCAACCAAGTACATGTATGTTTTTCAACAATAATTACGCCAGTTACTTTCGGATGGCTGCAAATGATGGACTCTAGCTTTAAACTAAATGGAAATTAAAAAGAACAAACAAAATTTTTGCTGACCAAGTCCAAAGTACATGTACATGTACAGTACCAGCATATACCGGTAGATTAGACCATTATGTTGAATCATCATTAATAACGTGTGTTATTACTAAGGCCAGTATCATTGTAATCACTGTCACTGCACCTGTGCCATGGATTAAATTGCTTGAGCAATTACATGTACACCATAACGAGAACAAGCATTTAACATCTGTGTAAAAACATTACAATTGACAGTTACTTAAAAATTACCTGGTAGTTTTCCAATGACAAGTTAAAGGTACAGTACTAATTACGAACATAGCTCCTCACATGGATTACGAATATATAAAATTTGCTTTGATTTTGATCACGCTTAAATTATATTAAAAAAAAAAAAAAAAAAAAAAGCTGTATGAAAAACAGAAATCAATAGAAAAAATGTCAAAGTTAGCAAATATCAAAAATACATTACACCAGTACGCATGCGGGCATAAACATTTACATAAACAGACAAAAAGGAAAAGAGAATATAATTCAGTGACGTACATCATGTACATTTTCAATTCAGTTAAAAGGCGCTACAGTACACACAGCAGTGCTGTTAGGCTGTTGGCACACCAAGTGTGGCTAACGTCATTATACCATTTACGCCCCGCGGTTTTCCTCGACCCATTTGAAAGTCATTCCGTGCTAATCAAATATACACACTGGTCTGTTCGGTGGCCATGCGAATCGGTATCTGTGTATGGCGGCCAAATTTCTCAAATGTCAGAAAAACATGGTTTCAAACAAGAATTTTTTGGGGGGTGTCCTGTGATTCTGATATGCGACAGGTTGTACGAGGCACTCTGCCTTGTTTAATGCAAATTAGACAATGTCAAAAATCCTATTGGGCAAAGTCTATTAATTAGAGGGAATATACATCATTTGCTTTTGCTGTAATTTTCAGAAATGGATGGAATTGGGGGGTTGGAAATATATAGCAAATATAGTTACACTGACTTTTTTTTAGGTTTTGGGTTCGAAAATGCTATAAAAACCAAGAAAAACAATCATTTTCCTGTAGTCTGGTTCCCTGACTCCATATAAGAAGAAACAGAGCAGTTTACATACATTGGGGAATTGTAAGGTCAGGGAACCAGTCTACAGCTGGCTTGTACCCGTTCATAGGTGTGTAATCGATTGCAAACAAGTGCGATGGTCAATTGGGGCCAGTATTTGAAAAAAAAGCCAGTTTTTTCCAACGCTGGTCGGCCGACCAGCGTTGGAAATTGATACAAAAATACCACTTTTCTTGAAAATGACACTATACCAGGTGCCATGATTTTACAGGATGCTTTACACTGTCATTCACTAACAGTCCAGCAAGGTACCGGGTATTTCAAAATGATTTGGTAGTTTTATTTTTTGATGTTTGCAAATGTTGTATTTTCCCGTTAACCTTCCCAAATCCTCCAAAATCCTCTTTGCAAAATGAAGGATTTCTAAGGATTGAGGCTTATGGCAAAAATGTGCGGCTGATTTCGGAGGATGCACTGCATTGTACATATCAAGGTCTTGGGCCGGACCTTGTGTTGTTTATGCTCAGCCGTGCACAAATTTAGGCCTAGAGTATACTCGAAATCCTCTGCACTGCTCCAGGATGTCACTGGCTCTGCCTCAACATATTGACGGTGAATGCTGGAGGCTGTTGCAGGAATGAGGCAGTATGCACCCCTCCAAGGACCACACTCAAGAAATAACAGAGGATTTTGGAGGATTGAGGCTGTCATGCTTTTTTACATGGAGGTAGTTGGAGGATTTTGCAGGATTGAGGCTGCATCCTAGCAAAAATGTTTGGGATAGTTAGGGTTAAAAGGGGGACTTAGAAACATCTGCATATTGAGGTCCTTATTATATATTTCAAATCTAACAAATTAACAATATCAATAACGTAATCACGATCAAATGGAGTGTGGACATGAGCAACTGTGCAGATGTACGTGTACATGTATATACAAATAATGAATGTTTATCAGTGCAATTGTAAGAATAATTATAAAGGTGACAGAATAATTGAGAATCAGAAGAATATTTAGGTGACAGATGGAATGTTCCATTCACACGAGGTGAAGCCGAGTGGAATGGAACATTCCATCTGTTACCAAATGAAATTATTCTTTCCATTGCATGAATGTGAAACATTCATTCTTTGTTTAACACCAGAATAAACCCTCGTCATCTGAAAAATGTGACCGTGCAATAGTGCCAATAGTGCAGGGTTGAGTTCAACCCTGGGTTGAGAGGCTCTAGTGTGAAAAGGCCTATAATATTTCCAATACCAGTGTCTCAATAAGTCTATAAGCTCACTTTAAAATTGATATTTTCTCCTCATCTTCATCCTACATCTCGAATCTTTGATTGACAATGAATCAAAGTCATTATCAGTATCACTCAATGTCCACTCAAATCACAACCACTATCACTATAAATTATAATCACTAGCACAAACACAACCAACTTGTCAATGACAACCAACATATTGATCATCACCACAATATCACCTCTTCTCCTTTCTCATCCATTCAATCCACCCCTGTCATCATGATCACACATCTGACACACCACAGAAATCACTGCAACACTGACACTGAATGATCATACATGTACATGTACACATGAACATGTGCCATCCAATCCATCTAACCGTACAGTGCGGTGCATTTCACGCTAACCGAGTTATCCGCTCGGTCTGTAGGCCTATTTCAAATATTCCATTACGCAGAAGACCCCGATTTATTATTTTCCTCCTGCAAGAACCAGACGTGCCGGCAGTAAGCTGACCTTATTTATCACCAATATCGTGACACCGATTCCCGGAGGCAGACGTGCAGACTAGTGAGTAGAGAGCAAAGCAGACGGGCTCGGCGAAACGTGCACTCGATCCTCACAGACGACACGCACGACATAGAAGGCATTCTGACTGAGTCATGGATTGGAAGCTGATTAGCATAGTAACAAACCACAAATACGCAGGTGTTTAATCCATGGATGCAATTTGATTCTAATGTCAATTAATCCTAAGTTTATTGCACAGTCTTGCACAAATCTACAGTGTATACCAATACACATGTTCATTCTCTATACATGTCTACTACATTGCATTATACACATGTAGTGATGTCATCCACAGTGTATAATGTACCCGGTACATGAACACATACATTGTGGGTACAAAATGTGTATGTGTATGTAAATCCAATACTCAGAAAAAACAGTTTTGTCAGGGTTTTTGTTTTCTTTTTTTTTGCCCTCAACTTGCAGACTCTTTTCAGAATACCAGTACATTTTCATGTCAATATACCTTTTCATATGCTTTGAAGTACGTGATGTACACGCATGGTAACTGGAATGTCCAGGAAAAAAATGTTGTCAGATAAGACCATGCACAATTTATTAACCTACATTTCTCATGAAACTAAATTTATAGGCCTACCGGTAATACATGACATCAAAATTCATTATCTGCAAATCTACAAATTATGCAGATCGACAGTACCGGTACATTGTCAGATGACTCACGCAAAAGAATGCAGGGAAAGCATCTTTTTGGCCTCTACTGGCATTATCGATCGACAGAACTGGATACACAGTAGCTTCAACATGGCACAGACATGCTTGCTTGAACAATGTTTAAGATTCAATTTCCTTAGTTAATTTCAACATGTTCGTACACGTACATGCACCCATGCAGATTTTGTACATGTATACACGTTTGAGCAAGTACATGTACACATGTACATACATGTAGCGTACGATGGGGTGGGGGTGGGGGGGCGGGCGGGGGAAAGGAATTTGTAAAGTGGGATACGGGAGAGGGTTCGACGCTACCAACAGGTACATGTACATGTAAGGTTAAAGATTAACCCTACATTGCACATGTACATTTATCAGGTAGCATGTACCGGTATTTTACATGTAACTGAAAAAAATTATGGAACTGAGGCTTGCGGTTCCAAATCATCAGTATTTGCACTAAAAACCATTTTTTTAAATTTTGAAGGACTTGGGATAGATGTTTTGCATATTTATACTTCAATTATAATCATACCGGTATATATCCCTCTACATTATTCCTAATGCACTTTCAGAAGCAGTCTTTGAGATTTCCAGCGAGTGTTTCTGCTAGACCCTAATGTACTAATAAAAAATGCAACAACATTGCTCATTGATGGCCATACTCTGTAGCTGCATAGCACACACCCCATTCTCTGAAATTTAGCAAACATTTTCCCTTTGATGGTTTTGCATCAGCATCCTATGAATGATGTACATGATGTAAATTCCAGGTACATGTACGTATGCAAATTTACATTCAGCATGTTTGGTCAACTCAAATATGAAACAAAACTGTTTGACAACTTTATGGTCACAATTAGAGAAATACGTTGCTCAAGAAAAAACCAATTCTGTCGGTGACATCTGAGCTTTCAGGTTGATCAATGAACAGCAGGTTAATTACGAGCAGGTGACTGTGAATGAATCACGACATCAAACGCTCACCGGCTGCATCGTGAGCAAGTAAAGGTCAAGGAAAGTATTAAAGAAGGAATACAAGGATGCTCAGGAATAATTACACATACCGGGTATTTTATGAGTAAAAGACAGGTCCTTAAAATTTTTACGTGCACTCAAAAAGCAACTCACATGTACAATGTACAGTGTATTTTTTTCACAAAAATTTATTTAATAGATTGAAGGATAATTACGGATTAAACTACCGGTATTTCATATGACATTATCAAGGGGTTTGCCCCGGTGTTTGTGGCAGTGGCTGCAATATGCGCCGCAGCACCTTGTAAACCCTTATTAAGGTGCTACATACATAATGGGTCTTACAATGTATATTTCTCATAAACTTCACGTTAATACCGGTCTTTAATAATAGACATAATTTTCAGCACCTTGAGTACCTAATTGTTGGTAGATACATGTATGTGCGCTATATAAGACTCTGTGATTATTATCAGTTCAGTCGTAAATACATACAAAAACAAGCAAAAGTATGCAATTCAATCTTTTTTTGGTTTAATGTAAACATTTAAAGTTGCATGCACTGTACTCAGTACTCTTTTTATAAGACTTGATTATTTTCTCCTCACAAATTTTCAATTTGTATACTGTTTTGTTTTAATGACAAACACATTATGATCCTAAAGTACTTTTACATGTTTTATGCTCTTTCCAATTAACATTACATGTATTTCGTTTAAAACCTGTCTAGCATTGTTTAGTAGCCCAATTGGGTGCAGTGTCCCTTTAATGTTAGGCTGTCGTCAAAAATGTATACCACGACCCTGTACATGTATTTGGAGGATATTGGAGAATAGAATTCTGCAGCTTCCAATCTCGTCCATGTTTTTATTCTACACGTACACACATGTACAATGTGCATGTACGCGTTACTGAAGAGAAAATCTACGAAACACACAATATGTTTAGCCTGAGGTCACATTTGAACTCCAAACTAAAGGCAGACCAAATATGCAATGAATAAGATCAAAACCACCCTACATTTGTACAATGCACACGTAGCATAAAACATGAACTTGACAACAATGCAAGGATTAAATCAGCTTCCTGCACAAACTGGTTTCAGTTGTGATTCTGTAAGGGGCAAGCCGGAAGACTGAAAATTCCAAATTTCACGATTTCCAAGCTTCTGGCTAGTCAATGTAATAGACCATAGCAGCCATTCCATGGTGACTCGCATGACATTTGAACAAAATGTAAAGTTTTAATGCATTACTGTTGTTAACCTGGCATTTATTCAACTCAAATTAGCATGTATTTGAGTCAGGGCATTGTGAATCTATGGTTTAGTTTGGATATGATTACTTTAACATCGCTATTTTTTCATGTATCACAGTTTCTTTGACGTGACTCGCGTGACAGGATAGAAAAAGGGATTTTTGACATCCCTTGATTCAAATAGCTTTTCCTATGGATCTACCAGTGTTCTAAAAATTATTCTTACTGAACTTAGAACTTAATACCCTCACCCAATACATGCATAAGTTGTATTGTGCCAAATATCCCTCGTTGTAAGAAATAGCCTGAAGAAAATGTGACTCGCGTGACACAAATGCGTGACTTGCGTGACACAGTAGCTTTTCACTTTCACATTATAACTGTAATTTTAGTATAACAAATGAAATCATAATATTATATTAATAAAAATGATTTACCTGTGAATACCTTATAAAAGAGTGTGAAAACTGCTATTTATCCCTTTACTTTGGCAAATGTTGGGGTGGAAATCTGGTTTAAACACAATATCCTTAACAATGACATGGAGACAAAAAAATGTTTCGGAATTTAAGTTACGAAGTGATGTCATCAATCCACGGGTGATTATTTCAGGAAAACAGTTGTAATTCTTGGTCATGTAGAGTCACAGTTTCCTTAAAAGGTAAGAGCTGCAATTAATGATGCAGTTGTATAGGAATGTATACAGTACAGTCGAATCTCGTTGGTACAAACTCTGTTAATACAAAATTCTGGTTGTAACAAACATAAAGCCTTAGTCCCGACTGTGCATTAAATTATGTGCACAATGAATGGGACTGATGTTCCTCTTAATACAAAATTCTGATATAACAAACTATTTGGCTAGGTCCGAACGAGTTTGTATTAACGAGACTCGACTGTATATATACATTTGTAAAAAACTGATTCAATTTCTTGTTACATAACTAATGCTTAAATTAAAGACTTAATTCCAATTCTATAATTTAATATGGCATTGTTTCTTTGTATTACATGTAAATGAAACATTCCTGGCTTCGCTTGTGACCAGGCGCAGATCTTGAGGGGGGGTTTTGGAGGTCAACCCCCCCCCCCCCCAGCTCTGTAAAAAAAAAATGCTCATACAAATTCCAAAAAAAAATTAGTTGAAACCCCCCTCCCCCCTCCTGCTGTGACATCCCCCCAAAAAATTATGGTCTAATGTCCGCCTGTTCAAATACGGTACACCATTCTGTAATGTGTTAAAAATTGTCGAATTTGAACAGCACCCCTGATTGAAATTGGTACCCCCAGTTTTTGACTTTACGGAGGCCAAGTGTCCGAAGAAAAAACTGCAAAAATTCCTGGATCCGCCCCTGGTGACTCGCGTGACATACATCTTGTGTGACTCGCGTGACATTCTTGAGATAGTTTTTTCTACAAGGAATGTAGAGCAAATAAAAATATTCAAACTTTTATTGATAGACCACCACTATTTCATTTACAAATATCAAACACTAGCTGAATCCCTCTCTAGTTATTAAGTAATCTGAAAAAAAGCCCTATTTTGTGACTCGCGTGACATATTTTTGAGGGTGTTTTCACGATGAAATAGTGGGAAAATACTGAAGACATTTGGAAACATTCTCAATGTTTTATCAAATAGACTGGAATAGCTACCAAATGTATGCAGATAAAGCACAATCTTATGAATGAGCTTCAATTACTTCCTCAGTTTGTGATTTATACCCCTGACCCTCCATTTTGCCCACAAAATTCATCCATGTTCAGGAGGCTGAAACTTTAAATCAAATGATTTATTTTTAAAAATCTTTTGAGATTTAGATGGTTTCAATATTCCTCTTATCAAATATAACTGACAAACATTTATTCCTTTCACTTCAATTTTTGAGTTTGGTGATGACCCTTACATGGAATGGCTGATAGTCTATTACAGTACATTTCAGCAGATTTGCTGATTAATTAGGCCCTATGCAAGACAACCGCATCTTGACCTCTAGATTCTGACCAATCAGCGGGCGCTTTCTATATCTGGTCTCCAGTCTTTCACCATTGTCGCGTCATAGACACGAATACAAAAAAATACCCTAGACATGGGTAAATATGGGTAAACAAAGGCTCATATTACGCAATACACACCCGGCTGTTGTTGTATTACAAAACGCTGCATTCGAATTGACCCATCACACGTTTAGTCCTGATTTGGGAATGAAGTAACGTCATGATTTAGTAAAGTGGACTCCGATTGGCTGAGACGTGAATCGCATAAATCTGCATGCTTTGACATATCAGACGTTATACAGGAGACTTGGCTCTGTGGATAACGGGTGATACTCAGACCAGCCTCAAGGTTCATTTTCGGTCCTTTTAAAGGCTACATTGTAAATATGATCAAGTGCTCTTTATGTATTTTGTTCGTTTGCAATAATTACACCACTCCAAATCCAAAGCAGAATGTTCAAAAGCTAACCTGTCAAAACTTTCAGCTCAGTGGATATTACACTTTTTGAGGAAACAGTGAAAAACCATGCCCACCTTTTAGATCAAGAAACGCGATACGTCAATAACACGCAGTCTTACATCAAACGACTGATCGTTAGAAATCACCTACATTTAAATTTCTTGATTTCTTCTTAATGACAGCAAGACAGATGGAACAATTTCACAGGGTGTTTAGTACCAGTACCGGTACCGGTATGTCTTTAATCCAAGTAAGCTTTTAATTTGGTACATGTGTATATGTACATGTACATATATGTAGGTTATTTTTGGGATACATGTGCAAATGGTCATATGCTTTAATGTCTAAACCCAATGGAGTACCGAAGTGAATACATCACACGCACAAAATGTGTGTCAAAGACATTAGCGCGTGATTCAGCCCAAGAACCAATATGCGCGTACTCCATTCGTTTGCACTGCACTTTCTGGCTCTAAATGACGTCACACTTCGGTACTCCATGGAAATTCTACACAATTTTGTCTCTTAGATGTCAATTATAGGATTCAATGGTCCTAAAACAGAACATAAACCTACATGTACATTCATGTACATGTATGGCCTCCCGATCTGTGCAGAAATAGCCTACCCCCTGACTGGTTACAAACGGAGAGTTTTGGGGAGACCACAGTGATTCCCGAAAATCGCCCGCTGCTCATGCAAACACGCCACTATTTTGTGCATAGTCAGAATACAACCAGAACCAGTATGCACACACAGTTTCTCCACTGCAGCTCTTGACAGTGGTCAAAAACCACCATCTACTGTTCGCACACAGAGTCTATGCAGAGCCAGAGTCAGTTGTAGCTGGGGGCCTAAAAAATCTCCTTATTTTATGTCAAAGTCAGAGATGAAACCGATGTTTGAAAGCAAACAACAGTACATGTATTTATATCAATATAACAATCAACATTTAGAAAGACCACCATAAATAAACAGATGACATGTGAGGCATTCTGGCAAAGTGAGACGCAACTGGGGAAAAATGCAAAAAAGGAAAGATTTCCATATAAGTTCACTAATTTTCCTCTGCATTGATTAACAAGCCCCCAGATAGCAATTTCATGTCATCAAAGTCAATTTGAGCAGTGAGAAAATACAAGCATTTTCTTAGAAAACACTTACAATTTTTCAGTCCAATCTCATAGGGTTTGTACACAGGGTGTTGAGTGAACTTCGTATATGGAAATATTTCCGCAAAAACAATTAGATTTGATTTTGATTTTTAGATTTATTGATCTTTGATTCATGCACATGTACATTGTATTTTAAAGTGGTATATAAATATCATGACATAGGCCTAAAAGTGTTTTTAAGGAAAACAATTGGCATCTTTCGTATTTACAAATGTACGACTATACATGTAAAACTGTTGAAATTTAAAGGCCTTTTTCTCAGTACATGTACATTGTATTACATTTTTTGTATGTACATTTTTTGACATGTCGATAAATGCAAACTTTAAACAGCCATAACTTGTCATCGGAATAACCAATTGAAGTGCAACAAGCACTATACTAAGGAGTATTCATCATTCCTAATACCTGCAAACCCTCATTTCGACCTCTGCCCAGTTCTGTCTCATTTCGTCAGAACGCCTCACAAATGAGCAAAAATCCATTTGCACAGGACAAAAGCCCATCACCTATTTTTTTTTTCATGCAACAAATAAAGCAGAAAAAAAGATACCATACCTCAAAAGTTTGGAGGGCTTTTTCTGCGGCGCTGTTGCAGTCTCAAGCAGTGCAAGAATGCATCTTGAAATAAACTGATGACAAGCAAAGCATGCACATGCATAAAAGGGGGAAAATGAAAAGGAAAAAAAAGAAAGAAAAATGATCAAAATAGCAGAAAGTGGCTTTCAAGAGCAAAACATGCAGGCTTGTGTCAGTGGAACTGAAGTGTAATTAAAACTGAATATTTGAAAATAAAGGTTATAAATAAAAAATTTAGGCCTATACAATGTAAGGGGAAACGAAAACTTTTTGAGTTCAATGAACAAAAAATTTACAGTAGTGGGATTTTACTCATGCACTTCTTAGACAAAGATAATTTTGAGATTATGAACATCAGTTGATAAGGCACGAGACATTCTTACAGCGGGTACATGTAGTTCGCATTAGATGGTACAGTCTTTGGGGTTTTCGCGTAAGTCTGACGCCTCATAGGTCCGACGCCTCACAAGTCAGACAAAATCTCATCCCCAAACCAAGTAAAGGCCCATACATGTAATTCCGATTTCCGACACCTCGGGCCAACGCCCCATAGGTCTGACGACCCATGTGTCCGACAACTCAATTAAATGTACTTTTTTTTTGGTCCATTGAGTCCGACACCTCATAACTCCAATGCCTCGTTAGTCTGATAGCCATTATAATAAAATACTAACATCGCGTAAAATGTCACAAATATATCTACAAAATGTAGTCAGCAAAGTCCAACCCCACTTCTGTTTTTTAACACGGAGGTTCATTGTTAGAAACTACAAATTCACATTCAATTTGCCAACCCCCCCCCCCATCACGTCTTGACTATATTTGCAAATTTGACAATTGAATCTGGTACAGCCAATGATAGCCCCATAAATGTTGCCAATTTACTGGAGAGCCTCCGTAAATAAAGGCCACACTTGGAATATGTACAAATGTACATACCCGAAAATGTAGAACTTTGTCAAGTTTTGATTTTCCTATTTACATATGTATACTTTGTAGTTATTTATGCTTGGAAGCACACTCACCCTCAGAGTCTTACAGCGATAGAAAAGAAATTCGCCATTTTTCAGACGTCTATTTTTCGTGTAATCTTGTGTTGGAATTTAGATGTACGCAAACGTGCGCAAACGAACCTGGGAATTACACAAAATATAGACGTCTAAAAAATGTCAAACTTCTTTGGGAAAGAATGTTGCAACCTGACGCTGCTTTTTTCTTCATACATATGTATATCATCTAAATGAAGGCCAATCATTGCAAAAATGATGATTAAATTAAGACATGAATCTGGGACTGAGAAACATTTCCACTTTTGTAATGTTAGGAAATACCAGTACTTAGACAATTTTCTGGACTCTCCATAGACTTTGTACATGTACACAACTGCTGAAGTAGGCGCCCTAGCGTCAGGTTGCAACATTCTTTCCCTTCTTTGGACTAGTACAACTTACGTCTAACCATGGCCTACGTGAACAAACTACACAGGCTAAACACAGTACACACAGTACATGTACTGTACACAGTACACACAGTACATGAACTGTAAATGTAGGGTATACGGTACAGTCGTTTTCCTACATGTAGTTCCGGATAGCAAACATCATTCAGCCTCAGGCTGCTTTCGGCTCAACTACTCCGCAAATTCAAGTGACATAGTTGAGTGATGGAGATACTACAAAATAATTTTCCAAATTTAAGCTCTTTCTATTTAGACTTTACGACGTCAAAAATACCGATGCCACTTTTTCTAGTGCTACTGCTAAGCTTACATGCATACAGACATAACTTAAGCTAGGCTGCGCGGCGCGGCGTAGGCCGGCCTAGGCTACATAGATACTAGACCCGTGAACGTGGCTTGTAAACTACAACGCCACGTTCACGGGTCTACATAGATACCGCTACATAGCCTACTGTACATCATGTGCGTCAACTATGCAGGTCATCACATCTTCCAGTCAATTTTGGTGAACACATCACATTAATTACCTGATTTGACGCCGATCTCGAAGAATATCAATTCTGTTTTGATTCTGACGTTGATATGAATCCGATTCCGCTGCAATTCAATCCAATTTCATTGAAATCTGCTCAGCGTTTCATCACAGTCTCGAAGAAGAGGGGGAGTGGGACATTATTAATATTATAACATGTGTGTGTTGAAATGGCCCATTCGCGAACCGTGGCCCTACATATGGCCAGGTTTAGAATGCCTCCCAATTAATTTATTCAAGAAGATGCAGTTGTGAATTTTGATCACAGTGCACAACTTGATATTTTTTTTTTAGAAGGGCGTACCTTTTTTTTTCACTTTCTACGGTTCTCTTAAGAAGTGTCGGTCGGTCGAAAACAAATATAAATAAATAAAACTGACCCACATATTTTAAATGATGCCAACTGCGTATTGTCTCAAGTTTTGTTTATTGCAGTGTGAGCATGGGCGTCGCGGGTACGTCGCGAGGGGGTCCCCCTCCCGGAAAAGCAAGCAAAAGAGAGAGAGAAAGAGAGAAAAGGGGGGGGGGGGAGAAAGAAAACGAGGCGCAAAGTCATATTGCTGTTAATTAAATGGCTTAGGGCATGTATATGTCCCTGCCCACCTTCGAAAAATGATCGAGAATATGCAGAAAAAATGCAGGAATTGTGCTTTGCCCCCTCTAGAAAAAAATCCTTGCGGCGCTCATGGTAATGAATTTATCATGACTTGATGTCACTGAATAAAGTAATAAAACAATATTGGGCAAGATTTACTTGTTTTAATTATATCTGCATCAAGCAGCTCACTGCCGTCAGACATGACATGCCAGTATAATGAGAGGCACTATCCTCTTATCTTCTGGGATCCGAACTTGGCGTAAGAATCTGGTTTTCCTTTTTTAATAGTTTTAAAATAACACAAGTCTGATTGCTTGAATTCTGTATTCATTTTTTCTCCCAGTTCTACTTTTGTTTTGTTTGGTTTTCTTACTTGTGTTTCAGACAAGGTCGGCGGTTATAAAAATTGTTTTCCTTGGTTGGGGCCCAAAATAGTTGGCGACACTGACCTTTTTGCGCTGCACGGTAAGGTCCTATTCGACAGGATTCAAAACCTGTTTGCATTAGGCCCTGTAGGTACGAAGTAGCCTACCGATCATAAGAAACCTCGCTCAAATAAGTGAATATAATAATTAATAATTTTGTGTGGTTTGGGGTGGTTTTTTTTGTAATGAATTCATTATGTCTTTTATTGTGTTTTTTGTAATTTTTGTCGTTATTATATCATGTTTTTATGTAATCAAGGGCCCCCAGGGAGAACAGTTCATTGACAACTGATGGGGCTACCCTGGTAAAATAAGGCCATCAGACCAAAGTTCCGGAATTGACGCGGCGACGCGGCTTTTTTTTTTTTTTTTGCTTTGCTTTTTTCTTTTTTTTCTTCAAGCTTGGATTGTACAGACAAGGTGGAGTACTATTTTGCTTTTTTTGGGGTGTCCTCATGTACATTGGTGTCCTCCATAATTTGCCTTGGTGCTCTCGATCATTTGCCTCGGTGCAATTTCCCATTCCTTGGTGCTCTTTGGTAAAAAAAATTGAGGAGGTGCGGCAATAGAGGGCGCTGTTGGAGCTACCGCGGAACATTTTGGGGAAAAAAAGATTGACGCGCATGATTAAAATCGACGCGCGCGCTGACCAGAGACCGACTTATTTTTTTTTTTTGGCCTAATAGTCGGATTTTTTTTTTTTTAAATGAAGGATGAGAACTTCCAGTTCATATTATTTTTCACGAAAGTAATGTTTGATAACAGGCTGACGAACGACTGTTGGGAACAGCGAACGGAATATGCATATAGGCCTGATATACAATGTTAACAAACAAATCCTTAAAAAAAATCGTTTTCTTTTTAAAGACGTCCGTACGATTTTCAAATAGTAGTAGGGGAGTTGAGAATCTGTGTCTGTCCAAATACAAAGAGTAGACGTCAGGCGCGGAACCCCATGAGAAGGGTTTGAACCCCCCCCCCCCCCCCCGCCAACCCCCCACCCACGTTCTGACGCACACAAAAAAATGTACATCTATAACAATTATAATAATGATAAGGTCCGCCTGTCCGCAAAAATCGGATATAAACATCTCTAACGGGCCTGACCCCTTCCCCCGCCAAAATTCCAGGATCCGCCCCCGCACGCCTGATGTCTTTTTCAAAAAAGGCCTGCATAATAATAGTTTCCATTGTTGCGTAATGAGAAGCACGTTTAGCACACGTAGGCCTACGACTAACGAGGCTGCCGTATACAATTTTCCAAAGAAATGAAAACAGTGGGCGCATTATTGCCCGAAATGTCAACTTCTCTTCGTCCATGGAGCCCAAACAGATGGACCCACCAATGCTCCACGTCTCTCAGCCTATTATTTTTGAGAAGAACTCTAAGAAAGCCGAATGGCCCAGTGGGTAGATTCGTCGTCCACGCATCGCGCGGGGCACGGGTTCGAATCCCGTCGGTGTCTTTTTGGTTTTAATCGCACTCGTTCAGTCATTGTATAAGATGTTTCATTTCCCGTCGTAAAATACCAACAGTACCTTAGCTTAATCGGTAAGCACTGCTGCTGGTACTGTCCGCGAGTTCCAGGTTGGCGCCTTCGTACAGGTTCAGGGCATGTGGTCCACTCGGAGGATCAGGGCTTAGGGTGCCGCCCTGTTCCTCCCTTAGCTCTTTGCTTTTACATGGTGCCTGGCCCTCCGGGGTTATATGGATGGATAGGGAAGGAAGTGTGTATTGGTCGGGGACGCCGAGACCCCGGAAGAGAACTAAGGGATTGGCTGGGGCATTGTTATGGCTCAGACCGATCCCTGAAAGCTTGACTAGCACATAACTTTTTGATTTTTTTTTATCCTCTATCTTTTATACTTTGGTTTAGTTTGATATTTACATCTGCTCAGCAGATGTACGGTAGTTTTCAAAACGAAACAGAGGTCTATGTCATGAATCAATGAATCATAATTGACTATAATTAAGACGGAGTTTCGTTCGATCAATATGACTACCATTATTAATGGCGCAATTTCCAATTGACGTCAAAACGCCATAATATTATACCGGGGAAAAATTAAAGACATACATTGTAATATAAACATTATTTACATCTTTCAAATAACGTTTCTTCAATTGTGAACATTCCCAACAAATCTAGTAATTCGCAAAATAGGGGAACAAAACGCAAGATAACAAAGTTCATCACCCTTAAAACTGAAAATTCAAAATGAAAAACAAAGTACAATAATGTACATTAAGGATTAAATTGTAAAAAAAAATCCATCGCATGGGGCTTTACTGACTTCCTTTTTTTTACAGTCAGTAACATGCAGACGCAGATCCTGAGGATTTTTTTTGGGGGGGGGGGGGGGTTGGAACCCCTCCACTGCTCTTAGACAAAAAGTAAAGATATTCTACAGCGGTTATTAACACCAGGCCCATATCACAGAATAAACATATACCCTCTAACAAAGCTGCCGATGTCCGTATTTTTGTGCAAACCGGACATTATTACCGGTAAACAGTTTAAGCGTGTCAGAGCGGGGGGGGGGGGTGTTTCGCATTTTTTTTCCACGGATTTCTCTGAATTTTGTTTTGGGACAGAGCTGGGCATGGGCATCGCGAGGGGGCAAGGAGGGGGCGCTTGCCCCCCCCCCCCCTCGAAAATTTAAAAAAAAAAGAGAGAAAAATAGGCGCGAAGTCAGAGTGGTGTAAATTTAATGAGTTGGGGGGGGGTGCAAAATGTCCCTGCCACCCTCTTTAACTGATAAATCGAGAATTTGTTAAGAAATACAAGCATTTTTTGGGAATTTTTTTTGCCACCCTCTAGAAAAAGTCCTGAAAGAGAGGGAACCCCCCCCCCTCCCCCAGATCCGCGCCTGCACCTCCTCGATCGTACTGCGCAACACATGATCGAGTAGTGTGCAATGACACTTGGCCTCCGAAAATCAAAAGGTGGTAAGGGGAGGGGGGAGATCGCACTATACTTTCAATGGGGGCGCTGTTCAAATCCGACGATTATTAACACTAGGCCTTTATCATCACAGAATGTGCATACACCCCTAACAAAGCTGCCGATGTCCGTATTCTTGTGCAAAGCGGACATTGTTACCAGCAAACAGTTTTTGCGTGTCAGAGCAAGGGGGTATTTCGCATTTTTTTCATGGATTTCGATAAATTTTTTTTTTGTTGGACAGAGCTGGGGACCCCCCCCCCCCCGGATCCGCGCTTCCACCTCCTCGATCGTTTTGCGCAACACATGATCGAGTTGGTGTGCAGTGACATCGGCGGTGACCCTGCATTTCTTTAGAAGCTTTCGGCTGCAGCACGCGCCTTCCGCCGCCGCGTCCCCCGTCTCCTGCAAGGTTAACCCCCTTGCAATTTTGGTCAAAAAATGAAATTGCTCCAAAGTTCCTGAAAAGACTCCTAAGGGACCCTCGAACACATTCCAACTCGATTCAGGGACAGATATATCATTACAAAGAAATTCATATTTTAGCCTAATTTTATGAAAAATGTAAGGCTAACCCCTTGCAATTTTTGTCAATTTTGGTCCAAAAATAAAATGCTCCAAACTTCATGGAAAGACTCTTAAGGAACCATCGAACACATTCCAACTCTATCTAGGAACAGATATATCATTAAAAAGAAATTCATATTTTAGCCAATTTTTATGAAAACTGTAAGGCTAACCTCTTGCAATTTTTTGTCAATTTTCGTCAAAAAAATAAAATTCTCCAAACTTCCTGGAAAGACTCGTAAAAGACCCTGGACCACATTCCAACTCGATTTGGGGGCAGATATAACATTAAAAAGAAATTCATATTTTAGTCAAATTTTATGAAAAATGTAAGGCTAACCCTTTGCAATGTTTGTCAATTTTGGTCAAGATATGAAAATGCTCCAAACTTCCTGAAAAGACTCGTAAAAGACCCTGGAACACATTCCCACTAGATTTAGGGTCAGATATAACATTAAAAAGAAATTCATATTTTAGTCAAATTTTATGAAAAATGTAAGGCTAACCCCTTGCAATGTTTGTCAATTTTCTTCAAAATATGAAAATTCTCCAAACTTCCTGGAAAGACTCGTAAAAGACCCTGGAACACATTCCAACTCGATTTAGGGGCAGATATATCATTAAAAAGAAATTCATATTTAAGCCAATTTTTATGAAAAAACCCTGCCCCCCCCCCCCCTCTTTAACTGATAAATCGAGAATTTGTTGAGAAATACAAGAATTTTTTGGGAATTCCTTTTGCCCCCCTCTAGAAAAGGTCCTGGCGACGCCCATGGGTTGTGCACATCACTCTTTGTTGGAAACGCGTCACATTCTCTGGCGCATGGCGGCGAGTTCGATCCAGACGTAGACATGTCTCCTTCGTCAGAAATTATAATCTTGGGGGTTAAGAGATCACAAGGAATATTTCGCTAACGGACAGAAGCAGCACAGCGCAGTATGCAAGTCATGTGGGCTGCGGATTTCGGAGAATTCTGAAACAACTTTATTAAGCAAAAACAACACTTTTTAATATGTGTACGTGTTAAATTTCTTGGAATACTGGGTAATTACTTTACATATCAAATGTAAATAACGGCGCTAATTTCCATAATGCTTTAGATTAAACATGTACTCGGGATGTACTTGATATCTTTGTACTCGTACTCGGCCCGTACTCGGACTCTGAAAAATTCGAACTCTGATTTTTGGCCGAGGACTCGACTAAAAAGTACTCGGACTGGGCCCGTACTCAGCACTGTGTGTACTTGGAAAACTTTGTACTCGAGTTTTGGTACTCGACTACAACACTGTCTCCTTCACGTGCAATGTTTTTATCATATTTGTAAAATTGAACAAATGCATTGTGTATTCAGTGTTCTACCCTTTGCAAGCATTGCCAGGGGCGGATCCAGGAATTTTCGCAGGGAGAAGAAAAAAAATGAAATGTAGACAGGTTTTTTTTCTCCGGACATTTGGTCTCTGCAAATCAAGATGGAGGTAGCGGAGGGGGGCTCGTACCATACTTTCAATGTGGGCGCTGTTCAAATCCGACGATTATTAACACTATATCACAGCCAGAACCAAGCTGTCTGTGTCCGTATTTTATGCAAAGGCGGACATTATTAACAGTAAAAGCTTTTTGGGTGTCAGAGCGGGGGGGGGGGGGTCGCATTTTTTAAATGAATTTCTATGGGAATTTTGTGTGTGTTTTTCAGATCTGTTTTTTTTTTACTCCCCCCCCCCCTGATCCGCACCTGATTGCAATTTCTTCGTCTGGATATTAATAAAGTTTTCGTGTGTCTTATGTCTACAAACTGAGCCAGTGGGACCTAGGCACGCGTTTGTTCCTACTCCATGATATTTTGCACCAGCACAAAGTTACCAAAGAAATTTCATGACTATAGGTCAAAGGGTTTTGGAATTATGGCTAATTAATTATTC
Source organism: Patiria pectinifera (assembly GCA_029964075.1). NCBI lineage: Eukaryota > Metazoa > Echinodermata > Asteroidea > Valvatida > Asterinidae > Patiria > Patiria pectinifera. The sequence continues at coordinate 29,547,735 of CM057142.1, read as the reverse complement.
ATATGTACAAATGGCAATTCTGCTGTGTACACGACGTACATGCGAAAATTCAGTTTTCTCGGAAATTTTACGCTACTTACGCGGCAACCCGTGGTCCGATTTTTATGTTTTTGGTATCAAAAGATGCGCAAAGCTCGAGGCTAAAAAGTCATAACAGCTCGGGTCGCGAAAAAATTTTTTTTAGAGGCTATCGCAGAAAATGTTGAGGGGGATTCCGCCCCCCCCCCCCGGCCCTTTTAGGGTTAATACATGCAAGTGTTTGAAAAACTGTGGTGAATAAAACAAAAAGTTATGTGCTGACCAAGCATTGGGGTGCACGGACTTTTGTTTTTACCCAACTCAATGAGCCCCTTCATTAAAACACCCACAGTCGACATAGGCAACGCCCTCTAGTGTTCCACACGGAACACTTCACGGTAAGACGAATTAAGGAAAACGCCCATTCGTAAACCGAAATTTTTCCTTACTCGGGCAGCTGTCAGCCGTCGGTCGGCTGACGTCAGACTTTGATACTTGTAAGGATAACTCTCATAATAGAACAAATAAGGTTTATTAGTTGACAACCAAATATTTCCATACAACTCCTCCATTAATTGGAGATAAAGGTACACAGACTGCTTCATTTGCGATCTTTTCATAACTCTCTATATCATATGTATTTTTACTGCTGGAAATTCAACAGCGATACTACATTTTCTACGCGGGTGTCCGTACAAATATCGTTCAGAATGTGCAGCAGAATACATGGAACCCGTGAACCTGGCTGTGACACTGACTGACCTCTGAGTCATCCCCCCTCTGCGCGTATCTTCCTCAAACGTGGCATAAGTGACATCGGCATACAGTTGCAGAACCAATATTCCAGGGTTTGGATTGAGGCGATTGTCTTCCAAACTTCAAGAATGGGTCTTTGTAAATGCCCCAAGAGAAAAGTCACCAACTTGTTTTGTTTTGAGCACCGTGTGAATGTTTGCGAGCACTGTTTAGTCGCAAATCATCCGAAGGCAAGTATCAAATTTCTTTCCCATTCAAACTGTGCACAATTTTGTAATAATACAGGATATCGGCCAAGGCCTACATTCTTTCCAAATGAAGTCTTTGGAAAGAACATACAGATTTGAATGTTGTATCCAAACGCCACTTCTTAGGTTGTGTACAAAAGTCTACGGAGTGTCAGATGCATTTTCTTTATTTTATTTTTATTTTATTTTATTCTATTGTATTGTCATGATTGTCATTGATTGTAATTTGTAGGGCTTAATCATTAACAGTGTTGTAGTCGAGTCCTCCTCATCCGAGTCCGAGTCCGAGTCCGAGTCCTTGAGCAAAGGACTCGAGTCCGAGTCCGAGTCCTTGTCAATTTTTGATGTCCGAGTCCGAGTCCGAGTCCGAGTCCTTGAAAAAAGGACTCGAGTCCGAGTCCGAGTCCTGATATTAACGGAACAAATAAAATTTGAAGTATCAAAAATCCAGCTGAAACAACAGTCAACAGTCATGCAGTTCAACACGGTAAACAACACACGCGAACGTGATTAATATTATTGATTGTGTGTAAAGTGAAGCGAGCGACGCAGATCATTGAGATTTTGGGTGTTTTTTTCGCCCAAACACCCCAAACCCGGAAGTTGTATCGTACATGCAATACGCGGCACGTTGGGCGATATTGATCATATTGGGCGTGTAAAAGCACCCACGTGCGCTAAATGGGTATGAATTCGAGCCCAATTGTATGGCGTTGATTCCATGCGGCTGAGATAGCTCCTTGTCATTGTGTCAACCATGTTAGTAATATTGACCAAAAATACATCGGCAAGCAACTGAATAACTGATCAATCGATTTATTTGGTGGGCAATTGGCTAGGTTAGGTTGGAATGAATCAATTGATCATTGATCAATCGGCAAGTTATTTTTGCGAGCGGCAGATTTGCGGAATTCGGTTCCACAGCAAAACCAAATCAAGGTGAAAGACATAAAATAATTGAAATAAAACACCTAAAAAAGACCCGATTTTGCCGGACTCGAGCCGGACTCGAAGCCGAGTCCTCGAGTCCTTGGGGTCCGAGTCCGAGTCCGAGTCCGAGTCCTTGAGCAAAGGACTCGAGTCCAAGTCCGAGTCCTTGAAAAAAGGACTCGAGTCCGGACTCGAGTCCGAGTCCCGAGTCCGAGTCCTACAACACTGATCATTAAGCCTTTAAGGTAGGGCTAATTCGCGTCATAGAAATGTGGCCAATTTACTGGACTTCCTCCGTAAATAAAGGCCACACTTGGAATATGTACCGGAAAATGTAGAACTTTGTCAAGTTTTTATTTTCGCATTTAGCATTTAGCATACATGTACGTACCTGACATGCCTGAATTCCAAACTTTACAAAGTTCTACATTTTCGGGTACAATCCAAGTGTGGCCTTTATTTACGGAGGTAGTCCAGTAATTTGGCCACATTTATGGGGCTAGGGCCAAGTCCATTTCAGTTTTAAAAAAAATTGCTTTCCGAAATTGACAAAGGAGTAGTCCGAGTAACTTGGACCCAACTTATCGCCTTTTTTAACATTCGAACATGGTCTTTGTCCGTCTTTGTTACAGTGTCAAGGATGTCGGGTACTAGGTCACTATTTGTACACATTTCTCCATAGTCAGGCACCAGACTAATGACAATGAATGAAGAAGTCAGTCTTGTCAAACAGTTGGACAATGGATGGACATGTAGAAGTCTATTCTTTAGCCTCGTTTTAAAATCACTTGACTTCCCTCTCATGTGCAAGCCACTGCCAAATATTGAAGAAAAGTCTCCTTTAAAAACTTAATTGAGTCTTCAAACTTGGATGGTGAAATGCTGAGGAAACCTTTCTTTGCCCGACGACAGTTTTGAAGAAATTTGCTGGTTAAAGAGTGAGTAAAGTTGGCCTGATCTTCTTTTGCATTGTTTTGAGGTACAATGTACAAGGTCCCAGTCTGGCACACGGTCTGTATTTCACTAACTTTTGTTCCAAATTGTTGAGAAGTCTTAAGAATGCACATTATAAGCCTAATAAATCCTTTCCTTGCAGTGCATCGTCAAGTCTTACCTACAGTGGCTACAAGACAGCGACTATGACATCAGATGCAGCCTGTGCCTCAAAGAACTTGCCGATGGAGATGTCGTTAGGTTACTGTGCTACGGTAAGCTGACACACATAACAATATACCAGTTGCCCATTGTGGCCCTGTTATACCCAACTATGGCATCGTCCACAATAGGGATCATCCCAACCATAGAACTTTAGGAATTCCCCAAGTATTATTATTATTATTTTATTTCTGGTAATGAAACCAAGGAATACTCAAGATCGCCCTAGGCACTGTAGCTCGCAAGCCTGAAGAGACCTGTGGAGAGAAGACAATGAGCAGAAATTACAGTTTTAGAGATGGGAGGAAAAGCCCAGAAGAATATTCTGGGGAAAACCCACGGAATCAGGCAGGGACTGAAAACCCAATCCACATATTGACCCAGGCGGGATTTGAACCCGGGTCACAGCGGTGGAAGGCGAGGAAAGTACCGCTACGCCAACCTGACTCCCCTATTGTTGGTACTGTCCCAATAGTGTTGGGACAGTACCAATGGGACTGTCCCTGATAGTTTGAACCATTTCCATAGAAATACACAGTTGGGGCGTAAATTTTGAGACTGCTAAGCATAACACATAGCTTATCAATTTTATTTGAGCTAAGCAAAAAGTGGATGGAAAACCAATCACAGGCAAGGTTAATTGCATTGCAGTTCTGCTGGTACAATGTAACTATGCAAATTTCACTATATGCAAATATTTCATTTACTTGCGCAAAAAAAATCTGCTTCTGGTTTCCCTACCTACCTTATTCTGACAGCCCCTACCCTAATATTTTTTATGGGAACATGAGGGGAAAAACACCCAAAACCATCAATTTCTACCTTTTACTACCCTTGACTACACGCAGAGGCCTCCATATGATTGTACACACAAAAAATTGGAAATAAAATGCCATGTAATCGGAAGCAGAACTATTTTTTTGTTGGCCTTAGCATACTCTCAGTGCTTATCAGCTCTAGTAAAGTGGCATGTATGTAAGTGGTTCAGTGGCAGTGCTTCCATTTTTAGAGTTGGGTTGGTACACAGGTTGTATGCACTGGCAGGTTGCGCTCATGATCTTCGGCTAAATCTTGCGGTTGTTGGTTCGAGCCCAGCCTGGGTCAGTGCGGGTTTCATTGGGACAGAAACTTTGTCACTCATTGCTTCTGCCCACCCAGGAGTGAATGGGTACCTGTGAGGGTAGAGATGGTTATGTGTTTTTCAACAATATGTTTGTAAATTTGTCCTCAGCATTTATTCATCTTTTCCCCTCTGCAGATGTGTTCCATTGGGCCTGTCTAGACGAATACGCCCGCCAACTTCCCCCGCACACGGCTCCAGCAGGCTACACCTGCCCCTCCTGCAATAATGGTATCTTCCCCCCGAGCAACATGGTATCTCCCGTCGCCGGGGTCCTCCGCGAGACCCTGTCCAGAGTCAACTGGGCGAGGACAGGCTTGGGGCTTTGTCTTGTAAGTCGTTACTAAATTGACCGACTGCCACTCACTGTTTGGTCTGTTCACTTTGATGTGACCAAGGCAGCTTTCCCACACTGAGCTATTATTAAATTACCAGAGCGCTAACTCTTCATTCTTGCGCGCAGAGACTCTTTGAAGCCGTCCTGGGCGCAAACATTTTGAATTTATTTGCGTGTTTGTAGAACATAATGAAATTAGATGGATTGAGTTTTGAAAGTGTACTCTAAATGCAACGCGCGAGTAGAACATATATGCAAACAACTTAAGCGCGTCTGTGGGGAGTGTGGCTCTAATGGTTAGGGTTTGGGATTCGTGATCAGGGGTCATTGAATCAAAGTACTGGCCATATGTTGTGTTCTTGGGCAAGCCACTGTACCCCACTTGCCTCTCTCCACCTAGGAGTATGAATGGGTACCAGCATTAGCTGGGGAATAGAAATACAGGGTGAGTAAAAAAAACGAAACCCAAATGTCGGGACCATTGTGTTATTGAAGTTCTGCATGTAGCACTTTCAAAATCTAGGATATGAAAGTCTAATTCATAAGCTTTCTTTTAGTACAAGAATCATTCAAATCACTCGTGTACTTTTCAAGTTATGGAATTTTAAACACAACCGCTGTTTTAAGGTTCTGTCCATGGATCACAAAAAGTTGAGTGTTCTTTCAGCAAAATGAAAACAAATCACATAGGTATGTGTGTGAATTGTTTTCGTTTTGAAAGAACGCACACCCAATCATTAATTAATTGATTGGTACCTTTCCGCACGCATGCAACATTTCCTCGGATCAGCTGATTTCCTCGTTTTTCATTTCACAATTAGGCCATTGAAAATTGAAAAACAGTGTACAAAGTCTTGTAAAAATTGGAATTTCCTCGTTTTTTGTTAATTCCAAGTTGCATGCCTGTTTCCGGCTTGATGCAAGTGATCCAATGTGGGTGGTAAGCCATTCCAACCATCCCAAATCCAGTCGTGATTCCCTAATCCACTCTTAATCTTCCCCATGTTTTTCCCACACTCCACAGATCGATGAACCACAACAGCCTGCGCAGCAGCGTTTGCAAGAGCCCGTCGAGGAGTTGTACAAATCCGCAGAGAGCAGCTACAGTGACCCCACTCCATCGTCCAGCATGACCGAGGTGGACAGCGCTGCGTACAGGCCCGCTGCTACCACAGGGGTACAGGCCAGGACAACAAGTACTAACATCGTCAACATAGACAGCACAACGCCACTTCTGAAGCCGGAGACGTTATCCAGTGGTAAGTGTCGGTTGGACAGATTCAAATTGCCACCAGTTTAGGTCCTCCTTGCCATAAGGTGATTTTCCCTTTTAAAAAACCTTGGCCTTTTTATACCAAGATTTTCGGTGTTTATCTTTGACTGAGCCAAGAGTAACATCATCTGGCTAATCCCTTAAGACAATTAGTTCCAACACAGGAGGCCTGTCCACGCTCTTTGGGTAGGCATTCATACACTCGCATTGTGCAGTTCACGCATGCATGAACGTAAATTGTGTGCGGCAGGGACCACACTTACAGTCCGACAAATTTAGGATTTCTGTTGTTTGTGCATCAATTAAACAATCAAAAAAAGAAAAGACGGTTCCGTTACTCGACAAAAACTAATATAACGGTGGACATTAAATTTATGAAAAATCCATGTGCATTTAGGCCTCCGAGGAATAATTCAGACATCTTTGAGTCAAGCGGTACTAATTGTTCCCTGCTGGTGGTGGGCATTCATCAGGTGCTAAACTGCCTTAAGGAGATCAATCTTGAGATAAGAGAGATCAGTAAGCCTGGTTCAGTCTTGATCAAAAACCCGAATATAACCAGCCAGCTCGGGTTTTCTATTAAAAAAGGATTCACGGCATGACCAGTGCAGCAGCGTAAAAAAACAGATCCAAGTTAGTGAGCCAGGTCAGAGCATCATATCACAAGGTGGATTTCCTTGTTGCCCCTTTTGAACTTCCTCAGCAGGCAAACATACACAATATGTGGCATGGTCTGATCTGGGTGGCCACAATCGCATGCTGAGTTGTCCTGGAACACTTTTGCAGACATGATGTGCAGCCCTGGCATGCAGGGTGCGAATCCTGTTGAGGCAGGTCCAGCTAAGTGTGTGGTTTATTGAACACACATACCACGGTAGTCAACATAAACATACATGTAAACATAACATCTGAAGCCTGAGATAGTATCCAGAAGTAAGTGTTGTTGAGTGCAAATGTGAAATGTTGTGTCAGCTGGGCAGCTGACTCTTGAATGCCATCCTTTGCCTCTAAAGGCATGTGCTTTTTGTGCATTTTTTTCGTTAGAAGCAACAAAATCTTAATTAGGGTACATAACAACAAACCTGTTAAAGTATATTATACAACCGACATACACATCCTTGCCATTTGATTGGTGGAACTCACATCACGTGACATTCGTTATTGGTCCTATTCACGCCACGGCTCAAAAAGTCCCATTCGCCCATGGGGAATGAGAAATACTATTCAACAGTTAGGATCATCCTTGTTCCATGGCGCAGTATTTGTGTGCAAATGCATGCTGGTGTGCACATTGAGCGTTGCACATAGCGCGTATTGTTCCAAAGAGCCAGCGTTACAGAGTTAGGTTCAAACGTTTTCGTGAAGAGGTGGTTTGGAAGAGAGAAATACATTTTCCACCAATTTTTATTGAAATAAAAGTTCAAATATATCAAATGACAAGGATCTATATGTCAGATATATAAAACAAATATTGAGTGGCTTTAAATTTTGAAATGGGAGGAATATTATCGCTCGGTAAAATCTGGACTTTTCCAGTTCACTCGACTTCGCCTCGTGAAATGGAAAAGTCCAGATTTTACCTTGCGATAATATTCCTCCCATCTCACTCTGAGCCACTCAATATTTGTATACACTGTACTATCCAGTTTTGAGAAAACAGAGAAAACATGTGCACAATTGTTGTTCTACAGCAGACTATGCTTGATTGTTTCTTCACTAGGTCAGCTCCCGACAGCTCACAAGAGACAAGGGGGAACTCGGGATGATGAGATTGTGGACATAATCCAAGACCACGACGTAGACAAGTACAAGAGAAGGAGTGCTTTCCATTGGTTTGCAAGGTGGTTCAAGTAAGTCCAACCCTGAAGTCTGTGAAACCTTTGAATTGATGAGAATCGCCCATCAAACGGCACTATTTAAAGCTATAGTCCATCATTTGCAGCTATCCAAAAAGTAACTGGCCTAATTATTGTTGAAAAACATACTTGGTTGAAAGATAGTAAGGGGACTAAACTCCCTGTGAAATTTTTCTTTCTGGCAAGCTGTCATTTTGAAGTAATCAACGAAAGAAGGCCTTTCCAACGGTGCGTCTTAACACGTACCATTGGAAATTTCCGTTAGTAGTTCATTTTTTTATTCGGCGAAGCGGGCGCAAGCGTTGACACGACGCACACGCGCGTGCAGTTGCTATAATTCGTCGGATCAGTGCGCAATATCGCGTAGCTGCAATCGGCTCAGTGAGAACGTGTCTCGGACGCTGAATTCAGGCCCAATTCAAAACATGATTCAGCAACTTTTGATTTGAAATTGAGATCCTAGAATGCTGCTTTTCTCAGAATATACAGCTGAAGCTGAGCTGAAACTTCATCAGGTTAGTTGTTCAGTACCCTTCTTTAGATTTTGAGCACTTTTGTTGCTTCAAACGAACAAAATGCACAAATTAAAAATGATGGACTATACCTTTAAGGGCCACTCGAGTTGAGGGCTACACACAGAAGGGGTTGAAAAAGGAAGATAAGTATGGATGTTACGTTTGAATTGGGACAGATTATAATCAACGGGAAAACAGGATACAGGTAAGGAGTTCCATAGTGAGGCAGTGCGTGGGAAGAAACTGGATGAATAGTTCCTAGAATTTGCTTTAGGAACAATGACTGTATGGGCGCCGTGCATGAACAAGAGTTTTGTTACCGCTTCCGAGAGCCCCGTGGACGGAACACAACGCGTTAACGTACTGGTTCACGAACGTATGGCGCAAAGTACGCACGACTTAATTCTGAATGTGGTCAAAGGCATCGCAGCGTAGCGTGAGCATCAGGCGTCGTCTGCAATGCGTTAGAATGTCTCTTCCAGTGGTCTCCCCCAACTCTCCCTTTTTTGCCGTTGAGGGGGTACTTGTCTATGGAGGCCATATGGAATATGGATGGAAAGCATGTAGTGCACCCAAAGGGATGGTTAGAGTAATTTTTTTGCCAATTATACGGATGCATCTATAATCCTCCAAACGAAGTGCATTTGGGATGGAAGAGCTTGGTCCAAAAGACTCCAAATGGAGTGATTTGGACGGTTCTCGTTGGCTTATTAGAGGATTAATACTTTATTAGATGGAACCAGCCAACCGATCCCGTTAGCTCGGTGGTCGAGTGGTAAGACATCTGCACTAGAAAGCAGGAGGTCGTGGGTTCGAGTCCCACCCGAGTGATTGTTTCCAACTTTCACTCGGGAGGTAACACACCGAGTATACAGTGTTTTAACGTCGGTGAAAGGCAAAACCTAATTGGATGAGGATTAATACTTGTTTTACCTGAAACTACCCTGTTTTTATGACAGTGCCACGTGTTTGTGATCATTTCCAGGACGCGTACAGGGAAACGAAGCACAGATGCCAGCACCCCGATGCGACGCTACGCCATCCTCCTCATCCTCGGTGTGATCGCCTTCTTCACCATCGTTGTCATCATGACGCAGGCAGGCCGGGCCTCGGCCAATGCGGACCCATTCCTGGACCCCATGGCCAACCCCAACATCAGGGTGGGCAGGAAGATACTGGGGCTAGGTCACCTCCAGCTCGGCTCATAGTAAATCTAGAAGGATCACGGCTAGGGGAAATCAAACTGGTTATGACCACTTTTTTTTAAAATAGAATCTGTCGAAAATACTTCAAGGATCAAGCCAACTGACACCGGAAAGCTTGGTGGTACAGTGGTTTAGACCTCTTCACCAGAAAACATTTTATGTGGGTTCGAGTCCAACCGGAGCAAGCTTAGTTTTTTCCTTCCAAGTTCTTAGGTAGCACAAAGTATATAGTGCTTATCAATTAAGTTCATGAAGGACAAAATCATACATAACAAAGAATGTAACTTCAAATTGTTGGACACAATGGGTCGAAAGAGTTGATGCAGGCCCGAAATATTTTTCAACAAACTTTTTTTTTTCTTCAGTTCCATGCCCAATTTCTTTCTGTGGTCACACTGTACAAGGTAAATTTAAGCTGACAACTTTTTAAATGAGAAATATTTAAACCTTTCAATTTTTGGGGTATGATCTTGTGCCTGTCAAGGTAAAAGGATCCCCAAGAGAATTTTTAAGTGGTGTTTCTTTCTTTTTGACTTTTGCACCTAACTTCAGGGTCTTCTGAAATTTCATAATACTTTTGTTTTCTCTGTCTGGTTTGTTTCTTTTGGTTTACCCCCTCCTTTTTTTATAAAATGTAAAAGAAAAACACATAAAAGGTATGGTGAAGGACAAACCCTTGTATTGAAAATATAAGTCATTGTTAATGATCTGGAAAATAACTTTAAAATAATCAGAAAGAAGGGATCTCTAGTTCTCCATTCACAAAATACCTTTTTTCCTGCTTTGCTTGTGAAGTTCATTCAGCGTGACTGCCATAGTGTTTAAGTTATCTGCCTCAGATTTGCTGAAACTGGATAGTGAGATAGCACATTGCTATGGAGACAACATCACTTGGTCTGTGTTTGCAAATTTAGTTGTATGTGTTTACTTCCTTTTTTTCCAATACTTTTGTCAAAATAATTAACTGTGAGTTATTTGCGGCACTATGGCTAGCCTTGACCAAGCCTGTCAAGCCAAGCATTTTCCCTGAACTAACGGTCCGGCAGCCGTTATTATTTTACCCTACTTGTCACGGCACACGTACGCCGCGTGCAGCCCCCTGGCTAGCTCTGCTTTGCAAAGTTCAGGGGAAAGCTTGGCTTGACAGACTTGGTCAAGGCTACGCTATGGCCAGTTTCTATGCAGCCACAACCAAGGGAATTTTTTTAGGATGGTTAATACTTCTTAATTGTTGGAACTGTTTATTTTTGCCTTGAAAATAGCCTCATGCGTATTTCCTGCTTGCTTCTGTACGATTTAAACAAAGACATTGTTGCAAATTGGGATGCCCAATGTTACAAACTTGTAAAACCATTCCCGATAGTTAACAGCGATATTCTAATCCATAAATGGTTAATGAAGGGAGTGAGCCATGTTTCGCCAGTATATATTGTTATAACAAATTGTACATATAAAAAAAATTAAGTCATTGTAAATAAAATAAAATCACACAACTTCAAATGATACAGACAAAACATTGCGTGGTGGTGCCCATTTGTTTGTCTTCTAAGTTTTTAATCATGAATTTCCTTGATCAGCAAATATCTACATATGTGTACAGTTTTACATTATGGGTGCACGAGTGTGTTTTGTATTGTGTATTTTCAGCACGGGGTAGATTGAGAACGGTGGATCGCATCAGACTATTCCGTGAAGTTCCTGTACCCTGCCTCCCTGAACTGGATGAAGCCTGCCTCGATAGCGATCCGGACGAAACACGCTAAGAAGTTCAACACTGAAAGAGAAAAATAAAAGTGGTACAGTAACTACAGCAAAGGTAGAATGCATGTTAGAAAGGTGCTGTTTATGTTCCAACATGGTACCACTAGTACTGCCATCAACCCAGTCAACGATGAAAGGATGATTTTTTTTTTTAAAGTGTAATTACTGGGATATACACGGTGAGTAAAAAAGAAACGGAAACCAAAATGGCAGGACCAGTTTTTTTTTAATGAAGTTTTGCCTGTAGCACTTTCAAAATCTAGGATATGAAAGCCCAATCAATGAGCTTTCCTTTAGTCCAAGAATCATCCAAATCACTCATGTACTTTTTCAAGTTTTCAAGTTTAAATTTTTCACCGTTTTAAAGTTCCGTCCACGGATCACAAAAAATGGGTATTTTCTTTCAGCAAAACGAAATCAATTCACATGCATCCCTATTAGAGTTGTTTTCGTTTTGCTTAATAAAGAACACTTACTTTTTTGTGATCCGTGGACAAACTTTAAAACGGTCTTTGTGTTCAAAACTTCATAACTTGAAATTTGTGATTTGAATGATTCCTGTACTAACATAAAGCTTAATGACTGCAATGGCGGATCCAGGGGGGGGGGGCCAAAGGGGGCCATGCCCCCCCCCCCAAAAAACGAGACCAATTTTTTTTTTTTTTTTAATGTGACATCGCAATAAAGGCAGGCAATGAGTACACCACCATCTTTTCCTCAAAAAACATTGGTTAAAGTGGCCAGAAATTGCCTCAGATCGCACCACAGAGCATCTAGAATCCCAAAAATTTTCGGGGCCCTTAAGCGGGCCCCGAACCCCACGCCGTAATTTTTTGGACCCACTTTTTAAAATTGGTCCTGCCATTTGGGTTTCGTTTGTTGTTTTTTTACTCGCCTTGTATATACGAATCGGGCACGTGACCACTCGAAACTCACAAGGCCCCCTCTAATGGAGAAAACTGTGTGCACGCTATTGTACATGTATGTACAAATCAACTGCCCCGTGACGGATTATCCGAACACACGCTAGCACAATACTTTTCGCCACTGACGGGGGCCTTCGTGATGGAATTGATAGCGTGCTGGAATTGGTCTATACAGGAATTGGTCAATTTTCCCTTTTCACTGAGTACAGTCCAACCCTGATAAGAGCACTGTTAATACAACATCCTGCTTATAACAAGCAAAATATTAGGTCCCAAAGACTTTGTTTTTCTTTGTTTTTCATTACAAGGTACCTGTTATAATAACGGTAATTTGTAAAGTCCCAAGGACCTTGTTACACAGGTTTTTCGACTTTACTGGGATATTGAGTAGCCTGGTATGTACAAATAATCCTTCATTTTTAATCCTTCATTACAAACGAGTACCCAAAATCCATCCGATAAGAGCTTCCTCTTGCCATCCGTACCTAACGAAAACCACTCGCAACGGGCAGCTCTCCAGTGCTTTCCCGCCTGTGTGACGTAGACGAAGCCAAGCAGAGCCAGGTAAAATGAGATTATGTGCATCACCTGTAAAGAAATATGCAATTGAAAAATATTAACCCAATCAATTCCAGTTTAATTTCTTCTGAATAATATATTTACATTGTTTACGTAGACAAGATTGCTTAATACAATCTGGTCAAAGTTCGTGGTGTTCCTTGTTTGATTGCGACTGGTTATCAACAGCAGGTTTCTGTACTGAACAAATTCAAGGCCAGCAAGTAGGCCAAACTTCACAGTGAATCATTTTTCTCCATCATGATATCATAAACCTTCAGCAGAAATTTAACGGAGAATGGCGTACTAGGGCAAAGTTGATCGCATACCTTGCTCCTCAATCCCATCCCGCAACTTATAATAGGCCCCTAATGCGCGAGAAAAAGGTCAAAAAATCTTACCAAGACAGAGTCACTGAGGGTCTGAGTTGAGAGATGCGTCTTCTGCGTGATGGAGTAGGCTACGATGTCGTTGATGATCGTAGCAACGAGAAACAAGGCCAGAAATATCGAGACATAAACGAAGAGTTCCTTCTTGGATGTCTTCCGGAGGGCCGACCAACAGGCGCATCCCATCATAGGCTCTCTGTCATTTTGGGGCCGAGTCGATCTCCCGCCAAAACGACGTAATCTATAATAGCTTTACAGTAATTTATATTTGGCGATCATCCCGTCGATCAAATACAAGCAAAATTGCATAGGAAAGTGTGTCAAGTGCATTTTGAGTTCCTGCTAGAAACGCGTGCGTCTCGTTGGAGGGATGTTTTGATCACGTGTTGTTTACGCGCGCAGCGCGGCTAATGTTGTTCTTTTGGCGCAAGTGATGCTCACGTCACAAGGTGTCTTTGTCATAATCATAGAGCTATATTAAATTAGCTCTATGGTCATAATCAGCACTGACGTTGAAATGGAGAAGCATGGTGATTATTGAATTAAGAATAAAAGGGAGAGGATTGTGTTTTTACTATTGTGAACACAACTTTCTTGTTCGATGGGATGAATTAATTTTGTCATGAAAAAAATTCCATTTTCCAGAAAAGTGGCAAGCTTCCAACAACAAAAAAGGGGCAAGTTGCGTTGTTTCAAAATTGAAATGGTAACTGCCTTGATTACATTACACTTTCTGGCACATATTTCCATTACGGATTCACCAGAGGTTTGTATTAAATATGCTTAAAATTTCTCGACTATTTTTACATTTGGTTTTGCCTTCTTGGGAAACAGTACAGGTTACGTCAAAAGAAGCATTTCCTTTTAATATATACAAATAATGAATGTTTCACATTCGTGCAATGGTAAGAATAATTTCATGAGGTGACAGACTGATGAAATGTTCCATTCCACTCGGCTTCGCCTCGTAAAATGGAACATTTCATCTGTCACCTCATGAAATTACTCTTACCACTGCACTCATAAACATTCATTATCTGTATAATACAACACCTGAATAATGCTCATCATCAGATGACTGGGATTTATTCAGGTGTTGTATAATAAATGTTATTGTTGAAAAGTCGTTTATTCTATACAATTAGTCACAGGTGGCATCAGTGTTGGAGTACTCGTACTCGAACTCGAACTCGAGTACAACTCGAGTACCAATAAGTACTTGGCCCGTACTCGATCATAAGTACTCGAAAAAACAAGTACTCGGCACGTACTCATAATTTTGTTTTCGGACTCGTCCCTGAACTCGACAAATTGTACTCGGTGAACTCGATCCCAGTTGCGCAGTACTCCAAAGAAAATTCGGATTTTTTTCGATACTGATTATTCGATACTAAAGTTTGACCAAAAATTTCACAGAGTGTATATGAAAATGATGAAAGTATTGCGCTGTATTCTTTATCGACTCTAAATCGAGTGTTCGTGAATGGGTATTTTTTTTACTGTCCTATTCCTACTGAATACTACAAGAATACCAGCGAAATAAATCGCAACCTTCTTTCCATGGGCTTCATGTGCGTTCATCTCACGAGGCATTTTCTAACTAACAAGGCGCGGAAAGATCGTATCCGTGGGGAAGAGGTTGTGCCATGGGCGTCGCGAGGGGGGGGGAGGGTGGCGATTGTTCCCCCGAAAAGCCCCAAAAAAAAAAAAAAAAACGAAGGAAAAAAACGAAGAAAAAAAAAGAGGAAAAAAAAGAAAAGAAAAAGAGGCGGGAAGTCATAGTGGTGAAAATTTAATGAGTTGGGGGGGGGGGCAAAATGTCCCTGCCCCCCTCTGAAACTGATAAATTGAGAATTTGTTGAAAATACAAGATTTTTTTTGGGAAAAAGATGTTTTGCCCCCCTCTAGAAAAAATCATGGCGACGCCCATGTTCCTAGGCCCAAGCTGCAGGGCGGGGGTACGAGCGAAGTGCTATGCACATCAGTATCATGAACAGCGCCCCTAGTGTAATGTGGTGCATGTCCTGGTGTAATGTTGTCTACATTTTAACAGTCGGGGTTTTTTGGGGGGGGGGGAATTAAGGATGAGAACTTCCAGTTCATATTATTTTTCACGAAATACTGTAAAACGAAGGACTTTTGGGAACAGCGAATGGAATATGCATATAGGCCTGATATACAGTGTTAACAAACAAATCCGTAAAAAAAAATCGTTTGCTTTTTAAAGACGTCCGTACGATTTTAAAATAGTAGCAGGGGAGTTGAGAATCTGTGTCTGTCCAAATACAAAGAGTAGAAGTCAGGCGCGGAACCCTTGAGAGAGGTTTGACCCCCCCCCCCCCCCGCCAACCCCCCACCCACGTTCTGACGCACACAAAAAATGTACATCTATAACAATTATAATAATGATAAGGTCCACCTGTCCGCAACAATCGGATATAAACATCTCTAACGGGCCTGACCCCTCCCCCGCCAAAATTCCAGGATCCGCCCCTGCACGCCTGATGTCTTTTTCAAAAAAGGCCTGCATAATAATAGTTTCCATTGTTGCGTAATGCATATGAGAAGCACGTTTAGCACACGTAGGCCTACGACTAAGGCTGCCGTATACAATTTTTCAAAGAAATGAAAACAGTGGGCTCATTATTGCCCGAAATGTCAACTTCTTTTCGTCCATGGAGCCCAAACAGATGGACCCACCAATGTGCCACGTTTCTCTGCCTATTATTTTTGAGAAGAATTCTAAGAAAGCCGAATGGCCCAGTGGTTAGATTCGCCGTCCACGCATCGCGCGGGGCACGGGTTCGAATCCCGTCGGTGTCTTTTTGGTTTTAATCGCACTCGTTCAGTCATTGTATAAGATGTTTAATTTCCCGTCGTAAAATACCAACAGTACCTTAGCTTAACCGGTAAGCACTGCTGCTGGTACTGTCCGCGAGTTCCAGGTTAGCGCCTTCGTACAGGTTCAGGGCATTTGGTCCACTCGGAGGATCAAGGTTTAGGGGCCGCCCTGTTCCTCCCTTAGCTCTTTGCTTTTACATGGTGCCTGGCCCTCCGGGGTTACATGGATGGATAGGGAAGGAAGTGTGTATTGGTCGGGGACGCCGAGACCCCGGAAGAGAACTAAGGGATTGGCTGGGGCATTGTTATGGCTCAGACCAATCCCTGAAAGCTTGACTAGCACATAACTTTTTGATTTTTTGTTTATCCTTTATCTTTTATACTTTGGTTTAGTTTGATATTTACATCTGTTCGGCAGATGTACGGTAGTTTTGAAAACGAAACAGAGGTCTATATCATGAATCAATGAATCATAATTGACTATAATTAAAACGGAGTTTCGTTCGATTAATATGACTACCATTATTAATGGCGCAATTTCCAATTGACGTAAAAACGCCATATTATACCGGGGAAAAGTAAAGACGTACATTGTAATATAAACATTATTTACATCTTTCAAATAACGTATCTTCAATTGTGAACATTCCCAGCAAATATAGCAATTCGCAAAATAGGGGAACAAAACGCAAGATAACAAAGTCCATCACCCTTAAAATTGGAAATTCAAAATGAAAAACAAAGTACAATAATGTACATGAAGGATTGAATTGGAAAAAAATCCATTGCATGGGGCTTTTACTGACTTGCTTTTTTTACAGTCAGTAACATGCAGTAACATGAGGAATTTTCTTTGGGTGGGGGGGGGATAGAGACAAAAAAGTAAAGATATTCCACAGCGGTTATTAACACTAGGCCCATATCACAGAATATGCATATACCCCCTAACAAAGCTGCCGATGTCCGTATTTTTGTGCAAAGCGGACATTATTACCAGTAAACATTTTAAGCGTGTCAGAGCGGGGGGGGGGGGGGTTGGCATTTTTTTTTTCATGAATTTCTATGAATTTTGTTTTTGGACAGAACTGGGCATGGGTATCGCGAGGGGGCAAGGAGGGGGCGCTTGCCCCCCCCCCCCCAAAAAAAAAGTTTAAAAAAAAAGAGAGAAAAAGAGGCGCGAAATCAGAGTGGTGTAAATTTAATGAGTTGGGGGGTGCAAAATGTCTCTGCCACCCTCTTTAACTGATAAATCGAGAATTTGTTGAGAAATACAAGATTTTTTTTTGCCCCTCTCTAGAAAAAGTCCTGAAAGAGAGGGAACCCCCCCCCCCCCTCCCCCAGATCCGCGCCTGCACCTCCTCGATCGTACTGCGCAACACATGATCGAGTAGTGTGCAATGACACTTGGCCTCCGAAAATTAAAAGGTGGTAAGGGGGGGGGGGAGATCGCACTATACTTTCAATGGGGGCGCTGTTCAAATCCGACGATTATTAACACTAGGCCTATATCACACAATGTGCATACACCCCTAACAAAGCTGCCGATGTCCGTATTTTTGTGGAAAGCGAACATTGTTACCAGTAAACAGTTTTTGCGTGTCGGAGCGGGGGGGGGGGGGTATTTCGCATTTTGTTCATGGATTTCGATGATTTTTTTGGGGGGACAGGGCTAGGGGACCCCCCCCCCCCCCCCGGATCCGCGCTTGCACCTCCTCGATCGTTTTGCGCAACACATGATCGAGTTGGTGTGCAGTGACATCGGGGGTGACCCTGCATTTCTTTAGAAGCTTTCGGCCGCAGCACGCGCCTTCCGCCGCCGCGTCCCCCGTCTTCTGCAAAGCTAACCCCCTTGCAATTTTTGTCAATTTTCGTCAAAAAATGAAATTGCTCCACACTTCCTGGAAAGACTCCTAAGCAGTGGCGTAGCCAGGAATTCTTCAGTGGGGCCTGGGGGCTGGATCATTTCATCGGGGGCGTCATGTAGGGGCGTCAATCGCTTCTCAAAAGTGGGGGGGGGGGACATACCTTGATCAGAACTGATGCGAGCGCGAAGCGCGAAGCCATTACGGCGTGGGGGTTCGGGGCCCGCTGAAAAAAAATTGGATTCTAGATGTTCTGTGATGTGATCTGAAGCAATTTCTTACCACTTTCCTCCATGCTTTAACTAATATTTTCTTAGCAAAAGATAATTATTTGAACATCGTTTTCGAGGCTGGAGTCATTGAATCAGCTATCGGTATTCTGAGCTATAGGCGTGGGGTTCGGGGCCCGCTTAAGGGCCCCGAAAAAAATTGGATTCTCGATGCTCTGTGGTGTGATCTGAGGCAATTTCTTACCACTTTAACCAATAATTATCTTAGCACAAAAGATAATAATTTAAACATAATTTTCGAGGTTTTCTCAGCTAAAGGCATAAGAAATTATTTTGAACATTGTTTTCGAGGTTGGAGTCATTGAATCAGCTACCAGAATTCTGAGCTATATAGGCGTGGGGTTCGGGGCCCGCTTAAGGGCCCCGAAAAATTTCTAAATGCTCTGTGGTGCTATCTGAGGCAATTTCTGACCACTTTAACCAAAATTTTCTAAGCAAAAGATACATTGTAGTACATAATAGGGCCCTGTAAATGAGACACGAGTTCAAAATCTGGGGGGTGGGGGACATTTGATATTGTGTCCCCCACCCTTCAAAAAGTGGGGGGGGGACCAGTCCCCCTGTCCCCCCAGGATTGACGCCCATGGCGTCATGTAGATCAATGATATTTTTTTTAGAAACTCAAAATCTCAGTGGGGGGGGGAAGACTGGGGGGGGCGACAAGGTTTCATGGGGTGGGGGCTGTCTCCCCCACGCCCCCGTGGCTACGCCACTGATTTCAAGGAATTTTAATTGGTCTATTATTATTATTTAGCTTATATGAATGGAGGAAAAAGTTTGTGCGTGGCCGATTCGCGTGATATCGCTGACTGAAACTGTGTGACCCACGGACCACCTGTCTATAATACGTGTTCCGTGGTGTGAGCGAGCAGTGCAGTGGGTGTTAATACGCATTTTAGATTATCATTATGCGCTATGTCACGCCGGTTGTCAGCTTACTGGTCCGCGATCGCCGGTCGAAGGGTCGTTTCTCAGTGGTCATCATGTGGATCATCGCGACTATTTAGATTTAGATCTATGATAATTTTTTTAGAAACTCAAAATCTCAGTGGAGGCGACTGGGGGGCGACAAGGTCTCATGGGGGGCGGTGGCCCCCACGCCTTCCCCGGTGGCTACGCCACTGCTCCTAAGGGACCCTGGAATGCATTCCATTTCGATTTAGGGACAGATATATCATTAAAAAGAAATTCATATTTTAGCTAATTTTTATGAAAAATGTTAGGCTAACCCCTTGCAATTTTTGTCAATTTTTTTCAAAATATGAAAATTCTCCAAACTTCCTGGAAAGACTCGTAAAAGACCCTGGAACACATTCCAACTCGATTTAGGGGCAGATATATCATTAAAAAGAAATTCATATTTTAGCCAATTTTTATGAAAAATCCCCGCCCCCCCCCCTCTTTAACTGATAAATCGAGAATTTGTTTAGAAATACAAGAATTTTTGGGGAATTTTTTTTTGCCCCCCCCCCTCTAGAAAAGGTCCTGGCGACGCCCATGGGTTGTGCACATCACTCTTTGTTGGAAACGCGTCACATTCTCTGGCGCATGGCGGCGAGTTCGATCCAGACGTAGACATGTCTTCTTCGTCAGAAATCATATCTTGGAGGTTCAGAGATCACAAGGAATATTTCGCTAACGGACAAAAGCAGCACAGCGCAGTATGCAAGTCATGTGGGCTGCGGATTTCAGAGAAGTCTGAAACAACTTTAGCAAGCAAAAACAACACTTTTTAATATGTGTACGTGTTAAATTTCTTGGAATACTGGGTAATTACTTTACATATCAAATGTAAATAACGGTGCTAATTTCCATACTGCTTTAGATTAAAAATGTACTCGGGATGTACTCGATATCTTTGTACTCGTACTCGGCCCGTACCGAGGACTCAACTAAAAAACCCACATCAAACTTGGCAGATAGCCATAAAGAAGATATTTAGAAACGGTGACACCCTAAAATTCTTTTGGAAAGGGTGCCTTATTTGCATAAGTCGTAAATAGCATCCGCCGTAATATATTTATACCCATATTTCGGTATATTTAAAAAATATACGAACATATTTTTTTGAAAGTATATTTTGTGGATTTTACTTAGATATCCTTGCTGCAGTAACATTTTCTAAAGCATAAAGTGAATGTATAGTTATCGTTTCCCTCCCTATTACAAAGAGTTCGATTGTTTCTCAATTGTCTCTGAATTTTCAATTAAAACCAAACAACACTGAAAACAATTGATATTTCAATTCAACTTTTTAATAAACATTTTGGCTTGCATAGATTTTGTATTTTTCAGTTATCTACAACTTGTAAGTACATGTACTGCTGCACTTTAGAATTCCAAACTTACAATAGTCAGTCTCATAATAAAAGTGTCGAATAACAAACATCCGTATATATCTTTTCATGACCAGATACGGATTTTACTGACATTGGATTGTACTTTGCTAAGTCACCATACGTTCAAGTTTAGTTATCTTGAAAAGCGATATTCAATTGTCCTGAATTGAGAATGTTATCTACATTCATAAACGTCAAGTGAATGGACTTTGACTCTCATCTTTGACAATAGCTCTATGGAAGCAGAGGAATTGTTAATGCGTCGGCCTATGGTGAAACGAATTATAAAAGTATAAAATGACTAAAAGTTATATTTTACAGAATATAAATGAAGCTCATTTACGATGATACATTCAGTCACTATCAAAATGTTCAAAGTTGGTATTCCGTACCTGGCTGCAAAATTATATTCCATAAATTTCAGTCTGCGAACACATTAAGAGATCAATCAGCATTTAAAAAAAAACACAACAAATCAAATTAAAACAAAACAAACAGCACTAACGTCTGCATTCTATTTTGACCTAAAATGTTGTTAGTGTGCTATACATGTATATATTTACTGATCGGATGAGGAGCAGGACACCTCTAACTCAAAATTTGAAACTCGTTTTATTTTTGTATACTCCATTTTTCATGTGTCAATTGTTTTTGCTAGATTTTTGGAAGACTCATAACTTCAATTTAATCAGCCTATAAGTAAAGTTAATTTAAAACTGTTCTGGCCGCCACACGCCATTTTCCTCCAAAAAAGAATGCGGTAACTAACACTATCTCTAAAAATGTACTATGCCCGATTTTGGTGTATTGTAACAGTGTCGACCATGTAAGACATGATTTACTGTTGAAATCAATGTCTTAAGGCATGTAGGATTATCTGGTTTCATACATTTTCATTCAGTTTCCAATAACAACACCACTCAAAATCCAATAAAGAATGTTCGAAACCAAACCTGTTGAACTTTCAGCTCAGTGGATACTACACTTTTCGAGAAAACGGTAAAATACCATGCACAACCGTTTTATTACGAAACACAATTCCGTCGATAGCACTCGCTGTATTTCCAAAAATGAGTCAATTGACTGATCATTGGAAATCACGTAAATTTTTCATTTCTTCTGAATGTAAAATACGGCAGACTGGTTCACTGGGTGATTGGTACCAGTGCGATTTTTGGTTTTGGGATAAATGAAAATTATCCTACATGCCTTTAAACAGTGTATGTTTTCACAAAATTCTAAGAACAAACAATGGAATGGTTCACTCGGTGGATTTGACGTGATGATACACAGTGCACTCCAAAAGTCTTCATGGGGGGGGGGCAATTAGCGATCCACAACAAACAACACTTACATGTAGTTCTTATACCGTTTTGTGTTGAGGAATTGCCATTCATTAACGCCATGAACTATGTTTTGTTTCACATCAAAAGCTCTGAATCCATGGAAGCTTTGTGAACAGGCCCCTACTAAGTTGGACATGAAGGCAAGACTAATGAAAACATTCAGGGATCAGTGGTCGAACACTTCGAGACCGCGTCATTTCCCAGAAGAAACAAAATAAAATGAAAATCTGATTCCCACCCTCCACCCTGCAGGCCCCGCCCCGTCTTGAGATCATGTAGCCAAGGTGTAGGCTAGAGAGCACATCTCCCGGAAGCGTTCCTCGCGTCTCTGGGCGATCTCCTTAGCAACGGGTGCCATGGCAGCCTCTGGGGTCATGTACTGGAAGGTCAACGCCATGTTGGCAAAACCATGGCCCAGATACTTGGCGGTTTTGATCCCGGCCTGTGGGAAAGAGATGGAAGAACATACGAAATTGAGGGTGGGGAGATGAACATGTCCATGTATAACATACATGTTTCGTAGCTGCGGGGGAAGGGGTAGGGGCAACCTCCCCCCCCCCACCCCCCACCGCTCAAAGCTGACCAAATGCATCGGTGCAGAATACGAAAAACTAAATTTGTATTTGTTGAAACTATGGCAAAAATCCCTTTATATGCCAACTTTGAGACGTCCAAAATTCAAATGCCCATTCCCCAAATACAGTACTGATACGAAGCTTCAGTGCATTTTCAATCAAGCAGTTAATGCCACATCATGTCAGTGCAGGTATATAGTTCACACTACACATACAAGGTGTCTTTAAAAAAACACCCCAAAGCCCCCTCTTTCTCACAGATTAAAAAGAAAAATACCTCGCAAATATCGAAACATTTGTGGAGAGTATTATTCATTAGCTTTTCACCAACGAAAACATCTTTCCAATCGGGTAAATAATTAATGAGTTATGGCCGAATTCAAAATAAGTGCTCAGTATTTTTTAATCTGTCCACGGTCTCAAAATGTCATTTACTAGAAATATTGTGGATTTGGGGTGAGGGTAGTTTTGCTTCTGTAATATTTTAATCTTTCTTTCTTGATTTGGTTCTTTTAAATTCTTTATATTGTTTTGCAACAATGCTCATTTATCCTTTTGGAGGTAATGGTAGTCCTGAAACGGAAAGGTATACTTTTTTACAAATTTACTGTGCTGCTCTGTCTCTGTCCTCTACTTGGTTCGATAGCCTTTTTCACAGATGCAGTTTCGGCCCGTGTTCTTATTGCGGCAGTCAAAATATCAGTCACCGTGGACAAAACGAAAAAGCGGTACTTGTAATAAATTGGCCATAACTCAATAGATATTTACCCGATTGGAAAGATTTTTTCGGTGTTGAAAAGGTCATGAAAGATACTCTCTAAATGTGTATCGATATTTGTGATGTATTTTTTTCAGCTGTGAAAAAGAGGGGGCTTTGAGGGTTCGTTTTTTAGACACCCTGTAGCTAGTTATAACACAGTTTCCATTTTCCAGTGATCTGAAATGTATCTTTATCTTAAATGCTACAGTTTTTCTGATCAAGGTTTGGTGAAACAGGAGCTGAAATTATAATATGCTCAAATATCCTGTTAATTATACTCTTCGACAAGTACATGTATGAATCCATATAGGTATGGCATTAGATGACAACATGTCAACTGACACATTTATATTTTGTTTACTTTAAAATTGCGAAACACTTATTAATTGGACGTTGTACACGTACACATGCAGCGACTTTATTACCTTTTTAATTTTCTTCTTCGCCGACTTTTTCTTCTTCTTTTGTGGGGGTGCCTGCTCTACAGTTTCGATAACTTCAATGTCGTCGGAAATGGCGACTCGTTTGACCTCTGACGCCGCCTTCTCATCAGACCTTTCCTCGTCATCGCTTTCGGACAGTGAACCAGTCAACTTTTGTACCGTTTCGCCAGCAGCATCGGTGGTTGTCTCGTCAACCGGGGTTTCTTCCTCTACTAAACACTCGTAGGCGCCGTGTCTGCGTGCCTTCTTTCTCTTACCGGAGTCGGGGTCATTAGGGTTGCCCTTCGCTAACCCCAAGCTCCCCCATGCAGCTTGCAAAAGCTCTCTGGGCCTCGCTCGCTTCTGCGGTTTGTTTTTGGTACTAGGGCCAGACGAATTGACCTGCTCCGATGAAGAATTTGGTTGATCGTCAGTCAATGAAGACTTGGCGTCTCTTGGGTAGCACTCGTCCAAGTCCGGGCTGTTCTCATTCAGCACCTTGTATTTCCGTTTTCTGAACGGGTTGAAATTCTTCAACCTTACTCGCTTCTTTTTCTTGGGAGTCTCTGAGGCTGGGGAGTGCTCCTTGATGAACTCTTTGATGGCTCCCATTTTGGTGGAAACTTGGCAGGTTTCTTGGTTTGCTTTAAAAAACCGTCTTGCGAGTGGCTAACATAGCCATGAGAAAATATATCTTATAGACATTTCTGGTCAGGGTTGCGGATGGAGGCCAGAAAACTTCTACAATGGCTGTCGCTATAGTCCAATTCAGATACTTACAGGTTAACCAAGCCTTGTCCTACGGGAAGATCCCGCAGTTTTTCTACGTTTTGAACGCGTATATAGACTACATCATAGGCCTATATTGTACTATTCACATCGTCCAATTGAAAAATAGACGGTCATGCAAAATCGCTCGATATAATGATGACGTCCAACTAGGTCTTCAGATGCAGATCATCCGCCTATGTCTGCTGCTGCTGCTGCTGCTGCTGCTACAACAACAAAACACCTGATGCATCGATGATGAGGTGCTGGTGTGCTATCATTCTACCTCCATGCATGGAGGTAGCAAATAAGGCTTTTCGTTAGTCCGTTATCGTAACACCCGTGTGGGCAAACAGGTCTCTGCTGCAACGGTGAACAAACAAACTACGTGTAAGGGTCTCTCTGCTGCGTCACCAGTGGACCGCTCACCAAATCGGGGTCAGGCATAACCGAAATCAAACAGAGATGATGTAGATTTAGTACTGTCGAGGTCCTCGATTGTTTAAACACCACAGGTATTTATCAGTCTATCCAACTGGGCGAGGGAGGACGAAGTGCAAGTCTTCACCGGCATTTCACCAACACGAACTGCAGTGTGTGTACTGTGAGCTGTGTTTACAGCATTGTTCTTTTGTCAGCTGACAACAAACTAGTCCATATGGCATATCATGGGGATCCATAAGCATATGCAGTATGGTGCTGAAATACGGGACTCAGCGGGGTCAATGCATTGAAAATGTGCACCGGACTGTATGGGTGATTCGTTCGATCAATAGTTATGTACAGGCCTATTGAAATAAAGTAGTAGGGGCGTACATAATTTATAGTCAATAAAAAATCCAATAAATCAACCGGAGTATGAAAGTTACAAATGTACATTTTGGAGCAGAAAATGTTAACGTTTTAATAGCACCTGGGAGCATTATTCTGTTGAAACCTCCTGGTAGGGCCTATGTACATTATTCTGAGATAATAGTGTTAATAATCGTCGGATTTGAACAGCGCCCCCATTTGAAAATATGGTACAAGCCCCCCTCCCCCCACCCCCTCTTTATGACGTTACGGAGGCCAAGTGTCCGGAGAAAAAACCGTCTACATTCAAGATTTTTTTGCTGATGACCCCCCCCCCCCTGCGATAATTCCTCGATCCGCCCCTGACGCCTGTTGTGATGCACGCTTTTGGCGGGTCGTTTATATTCATCATCAGAAGTTTTGCAAGGTGTCAAAATGCCACAGATAAACAGATGAGCCATCACTGAATATCACGCTGCCTAGCTGCTGGGACGTGACCTCCCTCACTCTGATCTGGGCCGGCGTCCAACAATAATTCCTTACCACATTTTATTCTTGTCGATATTAAACGATAACGAACGAGACTCTGGCTTGCTAAATAGTCGCTCTAGCCTTGGTCAAGGCGTTCGTCATTATTCGTCCGTACGCGGTGAACATTCGGAGGAAGTAAAAGTCGCAACAAGGTTTCCGCTAGTGAACCTGCGGAAGGATCATTACCGATCGAGAGAGAAAAACCCAAGGGGCCGAGGTTTGGTTGCCCCCGGCCGGCCCCCGCTCCAGTAGGGCCAGCCGTGCTGTCTTCCGGGCGTTGGCGGAGTGTCCCACGCCAGGGTTTTGGAAGCGCCGCCGAGTGCCGCGCCAGTGCCCCGCGTGGAGGAGACTGCGCGGCAGGAGCGGGTCGCCCACAGAACTCGGGGCCCGGGGATGCCCGGGCTAGGTCTCGAATGGACCGCGAGGATATCACAATTCATAATTATGTTTACCAAGTTACGTCAGAGACGGATCTATAGGAACTTCTGCCGGGGGGGGGGGGGCTCAAACTCGTCAGATTCATTTTAAAATTCAATCCTCAATGTACATTGTTGTGTTCCACTTGACTTTGTTTTTCAATTGTGTATGTCCAGTTTTAAGGGTGAGGGGCTTTGTTTTTTCGTTTTTCCTATTTTGCGAATTACTATATTTGTTAGGAATGTTCACAATATATTAAAGAAACGTTATTTAAAAGATGTATATTGTAAAGGCCTATGGCGTTTCTTACGTCAATTGGAAATTGCGCCATTAATAATAGTAGTCATATTGATCGATCGAAACTTTTGATACTACCGGAGACCTGCCGAGCAGATGTAAATATCAAACTAAACCAAAGTGAAAAAATAAATAGAGGCTAAACAAAAAATTAAAAAGTTATGTGCTAGCCAAGCATTCAGGGATCGGACTGGGCCATAACAATGCCAATCCCTTAGGACTCTTCCGGGATCTCGGCTTTCCCGGCCAATACACACTTCCTTCCCTATCCATCCATATAACCTCGGAGGGCCAGGCACCATGTAAAAGCAAAGAGCTAAGGGAGGAACAGGGCGGCACCCTAAGCCCTGATCCTCCGAGTGGACCACATGCCCTGAACCTGTACGAAGGCGCCAACCTGGAACTCGCGGACAGTACCAGCAGCAGTGCTTACCGATTAAGCTAAGGTACTGTTGGTGATTAACGATGGGAAATTAAACATCTTATAATGACTGAATGCGTGCATGCGTTGAAAAACAAAAAGACACCGACGGGATTCGAACCCGGGCACCATGATTCGTAGACGACGAATCTAACTACTAGGCCATTCGGCTTCCTTAGAATTCTGCTCATTAAAGATTTGTCTGAATAGGCGGAGAAACCTGGAACATTGTTGAGTGCATCTGTTTTATCTAGCTCCATGGACGAACAGAAGTTGACTATTTCAACATTATATTGACGTCTTTAGAAAAGGAAATATTTTTTCGGATTGTTTGTTAACACTGTAAATCAGGCCTCTGTTCCGTTCGCTGTTTCCAACAGTCTTTCATTAGCCTTTAATCAAACATTATTTTCCTGAAAAATAATGTGAGCAGTACGTTCTCATCCTTTTAATTCTATAAAAAAAAAAAACATTAAAATGTAGGGCGCTGTGATGTGCATCATATAACTTCGCTGGTACACCTCCAGCCCTGCAAACAGGGCCTAGGGCGCTGGGCCGGGAAGGGCTGAGTTTGAGTTTCACAGAAACAGATGAGTTTCACAGAATCTTGAGTATGAAGTGGGGATGTCTTTCTGGGTAACTTATCAATGACCTATTTATAAAGAAATAATTTGTATAGCTGCAGCTGTTTAAAGTATACAGGCCAGTAAATCGGTACAAAATTGGCTACGCCGGCCAAATCACGATTTGCATGCCCTCAAATTCTTCGTTTCTATTTGAGCACATTGTGGGCCATGAACTTGAGGGTTTGTAAAAAATAGGGGTGGAAGCCTTGCACAGGACTATGAGCTTGTAGTTCTGTGCAATTTGGATGAAATTTGGGACCTAAAGGCGCTCTATTTTGCAATGGAGTGTATGCATCGTGTTTTTTTCAAAATGGCGACGGGCTTCAGGACTACTTCAAGAGGTGATCATCTTCGGATGGAAATTTCTCCTAAAAGTCATCGGTTGACCCCCCCCTCCCCCCTCCAAAAAAAAAAAATTGATAAGAAAATGAAAGATGAAGAAATACGCTTTAATTTGATGTGTGTCTCGAACGCTTTGGAAAGTGATGTATTTTTTTCCTGAATTTCGGAAGTGGGGGCACTTATTATTGGGTTCTATGGCAATTCATTCACTGGTCGGCAACCTTAAAAGCGGACAAAAGTATCGGACAGTAGGCGGCGCTCTTCATCCCTTCCGACTGAGGTGACACGCCTTTTTTTTCGACTGGCCGATTTTTTCGCCGGCCTGATTTTGCTTCACGCGTCCCCGCCTGGCTCGCTCTTAAAAGCTGTAGCCGGTTGCAATTTGCCACTCTATAACACACCCCTCCCCGTTATGCCACTGCCCTGAGGTGAGTAAAATAGGCGCTAAGAATAACGGAAATGGAAGAACAAAAAAACTATTCATCCAGGCGCGCATCCAGAGATTGGGGCCGGGGTTTCAACCCTTCCCCAGCTCTGTCCAAAATAATTAACAATCCATAGAACTTCATGCGAACCCTGCTAGTGCTCCGACACCCCAATTTGTTTGGAAATAAAAATGTCCGCCTAGCAACAAAAGCTTTTTTCGGTGGTATTAGGCCTACATATTAAAGAAACTTTGCAAAATAACGCGTTTTTGTACAGTTTTTATCGAGGTCGTGGTTTCTAAAACTTAACGTTTAATGTTCTAACAAATTTGAATATTAAAAAAATACACTTCAGTGGTTGTTCAAAGATTTGGAAACAGTCGTTTGAGATTTATTCTATCAGGTTTTGCCTTTTATTGGCATACTGGATTTGCTTATGGATCCCGAAATGGTCCAATAACTAAACTTGTATGTTTTCAATACCATAATACGTTATGAATGTACAATTATATAGGCCTAGGCCTACACTAAGTGTTGCGTTTGCATAGTCGGGGGGGGGGGGGGGGGGGTTGAACAGGGGGCGGAACCGGAGGGGGGAACTTGCCCCCCCCCCCGATTTATCCAAGTGCCCCTCTTGCGGACATAAGTGTGCCCCCTCGAGCATAAATGTGCCCCCTCCAGATGAAAACCAAACTGGCCCTAAAATGTCGGATAATTTGTTTTCATTAACCACTGATTCTCAAAATGGTATAGAGAGTTCTGATATGAACGAGGAAAATGAAAACCAAGCCCCAAAACCCATAATGGTCAGTTTTGAATTGCGCTCCCTATTTTGAACGACGGTAAACCCCCCCCCCCCCCCATATTTGATTTTACGGAGGCCAAGTGTCCGGTGAAAAAAAAGCTGGATACGCTGCTGCTACATGCACCGACGGCAAATGCCTTTTACCCCCCAGCCCCCAGTTTGAAAACCGTTCCGCCGCCGCTCGGGTCGGTTGAAGATTGCTTCTCTGTAACTGATCAAAGAAATGATATCAGCTCCCTTACCTTCGCGAATATTGTTTATCAAAGTTCACAAATTGTAGGCTACTGTAGTCCATCACATCACAGCTCAAATAAAAAGATAATAAATGGCCAAAGGATATACCTTACCACTCGAATTGAGACATCGTGGCTTGCAATGTAACTTGTTAGTGATCATATTGAGTGGGCTTGAATAAAACAGCATCGTTTTCCAGGTTTTGAGTGAAGGGGAAATGGGATTTTTTTTCTGAATAAAAGGTGGCATAACATTTTGCTTGTCTTATTACCAGTGTTGGTGCTCTCCAGGCATTCCCGATCCCCCATGTGACTGACGGTCAGCGTTTACGCTGCCAGTATACGTGTAAGTGGGAATTTAGAACTACGAAAAACGTACTCATTGGTAGTATTGCGAACGTTCAACCAATAAAAGGGTAAAAGGGAACAGGGCCCAATTTCTTGGCTCTGCTAACCAAATAATTCCGCGCTTACGGCCACAAATTTTGTGCTGACCGCGCTAGCAAAAACAATCCGTGCTAACCCGTAAGCGCAGAATCCTTAGTTACGGGATATGCGCGTGCGCAGAAGCAAAAATTCCTTGTTAACGCGTGAAATACGCTTACCGTAAGCACGGAATTTTCTGCTATAGTAAACAGGGATTTTTCGCTAACGGTAAGCAGAGCCAAGAAATTGGGCCCAGATTGCATAGAAATCGAACTTAAAAGTGTTTAAGATCAGCCAGCCGGTGTTTTATCAACCTTTAAGACCGGCCACGTGACGGGCTCTCGCCCAATAGGAATGAGTATAAACTGTCTTAGGTATTTAGGAGGGACCTAAAACGCACAGTTAATTGTACATAATGGCTTCACAGAATATCGCCCCCATCGTCGAATGATGTCCAGCACCGTCTACGGCCGGTCGGAAACTGAAGACAGCGAAACGTGCACCCCATAAAATTTCTTAGATGCAACAGCTGCCAGGAGCAATGCAAGCCAATCTAGAAAGAAGCGGTAGATCACGCTGCAATCCCAGATGCGAGCCAGTTAGCGCTAGTGCACAAGGAGTCCGCGCACGTGGAATCAAATCCCAACCAGGCACGCTTGTGAATTCATCCTTCATTAATTGAGGCAGCCTCGCAGATATAAACATTCGTCGGAGGGCAAAACCCAGTATATGTACAGTATAGGAACATGGTC
Source organism: Patiria pectinifera (assembly GCA_029964075.1). Lineage (NCBI taxonomy): Eukaryota > Metazoa > Echinodermata > Asteroidea > Valvatida > Asterinidae > Patiria > Patiria pectinifera. Next base: position 29,517,418 of record CM057142.1, on the reverse strand, counting down.
GAATCAGGTACGTTTGGGAACGGATACAAGGGGGAGCTGGCGTTGCTAACCACGCCCAACCCTCTACAACTGACAAGTGTTAATTCTTACACACAGCGGCGGCGGGACAGGTTTGAAACTGGGGGGGGGGGGGCATCACCAAAAAGGGCACTTGCAAACCCGTGCTGAAATGTCGACACGTTTTTTTTCACCGGACACTTGGCCTCCGTAAAATCAAATAGTGTGGGGGGGGGGGGGCACCATCTTCCAACATAGGGGGCGCTCTTCAAAACCAATGATTATATGCTAAATATAATATTTTTCAGGCCGTAATGTATGGGTTTTGGGACTTGATTTTCATATTCATCGTTTATATTAAAAATATCTATACCATTATTGGGATATGGTTACTTCTAAGAAATAGTAATATACTTTAAGGGCATTTTTGTTGTATCTTTACTTACACTATTGCTAAATTTTTGTTACATTTCTGTTACATTATCAGTTAATGATACAATATCGGTCAATTTGTATGACATTATCGGTTGATGCTACGTTATCCGTTCTAACATCCTACCCCTGGACAATCTTATGGGCTCCGTGCGCCAACGAAAAGGGCGCCCTTTACCTAGCAACGACGTCCCATGGGCGGGACATTTAGCTGGTTGCCGCGCACTGTTCCTTGTGTGTGCCGCACGTAGACCAGGGGATATGTACAATGTACACGCCGTGGTACAGCCGCGCGTCGCGGCAAAATTGTAGTCAGGCAATATGGCGTCGGTCGGTCACCCCCAACTGTACTTTGCCGGTGAGGGGGTACTTGTGAACGGAGCGGATAGACTTCAACTTCCCAACCAACGTATCCCACCTCTGGAAAGTCCTGACCCAGCCACTGTACATGACCCTGACCCATATCACAATGTCCACAGCGTTCCATGCTAATTGACCTTTTCTTTATCTATGGTGAAATATTGTCCAATACATGATATACAAATGGACGCGGAACGCGCAAAATCTGAGACAAACAAAATTTAGTCTACAAAACTCCATAATTTTATGGTTGTCTGAGGGGCGTGGCTAACTCGCAAACGGCGATAGGTCAAGAACCTTTAGACAATGCAAAGTTTAGCTCGATTCTGAATAATTATTGTCGTCTGTACGAAAAACTACGGTTAAATAGCCAAGTCTCATTCTCTGGCGGAGTGTGAGATATAATTATATGGGCCTATGTTCGGTGGAGATGGGCCAATCAGCTACGTGGTGAATATCAAATGAACTTTTATGGATATTTAATGACCATACAGGCTGGGAGCAGACGATATAACAGACAGATGGCATATGGTTAACAGACGTATACTTGGTGGACGAGTGCATTGTACTACTACACACCATCCATGTAAGTTAACGTTATAATTTAGTACGGAAACTTTTTTATCAAATCCATCTGAAATTGTAGGATTTTTTTCTTCATGGCAAAATTAATGTCGGGCTTTGTATAGTTCTTATTTCTACAGTTAAACAACGAGTCTCTATATACAGCCTGTCTCAAAAAAATGGTACAAATCGAAAACGGTTTTTTTTTTCAATATTAAATCTCAACATAGGTAAGTCGTTGTGAGCATCACATTAAAGAAAAAAGACCAGGCTTTCCAATACTTTTTTGTTTCATCTCAGTTGCTTTTGTCAATCCAGAGATAACTCCAGTTTACTGCGGAACACAAAAATCGAGTTTGTTTCTTTTGCCAAGTTGCAATCTTTTGTGAGCTTCAAAACAGCATATGGCACAGTACTCGAAACAACTCTGCCCATGCATTAAAGTGGTACAAAATCGATTTTGGTGTATCGCACTAAACTGATTATATCTCTGAATTGACAAAAGCAAATAAGATCAAACAAACACTATTGGAAAACCCAGTCTTTGTTCTTTAATATTCTGCCAAGTAAGAATGACTTATTTTGAAATTTCATATTTAACCAATTTTTTTTTCTGATTGTACCATTTTTTTTGGGAGACCGGCTGTATATTTCCTTACTTTTTACATTGACCTTATCTTGACCATGAATTTGAATTTGTTTATTGTGGAAAGCGAAATGGTGTCAAAGAAATAAGTTACCTATCCGTTTTAATTTTTTTGAAGAGTCTTTTGAAGAGTTTGTCCCCTTCAAAACTATAATATGTGTATATTTGGGTGCAACTTAATGTACATATGGGGGCACGTGTGGTCTAGCAGTGGAGCACAGGATTCGTGATCGAGAGGTTGTGGGTTCGAGCCCTCTCAACCCAGGTGTTAAATGGGTACCGGCATTGTTCAATGCTGGGAAGGTAACAGACTCGCTGTGGAGGAGTAGTGGCGATCCCCCCCACAGCAGCATTTCATGGACTCGAGTCTGGCCCAATTGCTAACGAAAGAGAGATGGGCACTCCGTTCCTGTGAATACAATTCGTCCCCTTTACCTTTTTAATGTACATGTACTGTGTAGAGTACCCGTCCCTGAAGTTATATTGTATAAGTAAGTAAAGTAAACCGTCCCTAAGTAAATCCATATGGTATTCTAGCATGGGGTAACACCTACCCAACCTTTATCAATACATTGTATATTATGCAAAAGAAAACATTTAGGATATACAAACTCCAGATATGCAGACTATTCAGCACCACGTTTAGAAAATACAAAACCTTATATGGTTTTTAACTTGTATTAATACCATCTTGGGGTATTAATGTATAGATTTGAAACAAACAATCTACCCAAAACTATTCATTTGCTATTTAACCAAAACTCGAATATTCATTCTCATAATACAAAGGTCAGTCTCAAAACTTCATCTCCATAAAGCTATAACATCTCTTTACTTATCGACTGTCAGAAACCAAGAACCTCCATTGTGGAACCACCTCAAACCAATGCCTATCTTTAGATCAATGAAGCACTTAATGAAAACTACCTAAAAACGTTGATACTGGCAAGTTATACTGATCATTAAGTATCCCAATAAATACTCAATTTCATGTCATCTCACGGATTGTTGAAAAAGTATCATTGTTTTACAATGCCTTGACCACTTTTTGCTCCTTTGTCCCCCTAGCTCTTCCTTCCTTTCTTGTATAATTGTAATTAATTGATTTATTTCCTTATAATGTATTGATACAAAAAGTATATTTGAATATTCCAGTAGTGCAAATGTGAATATTAGCGGTTAATTTAATTTCTTTTCAATTTAATTACTTTAGGCCTACATGTATATCACCTGATACAATTTAACTATGTACATATTAATTTATAAGCTTAATTTGAAATTACGGGTTCCAGGTCTTGTACAAGCATATGCTTTTTACCTGGATCCCTCGTATCATTTTTTTTGTCATTCTTTATATTGATTCTTGTTAATTATGTTTTTGAGATATGATTTTTAAAAAAATAAACCAAACCAAATCAAACCAAACCTAACTAAAATCCGTCGTATAAAATGTGTGGGAAGAAACAGCACGAACACTAAATTATAACAATTTTATCGTATGTACGAGAATCATTCATCTTCTCAAAAATCACTCAATACGACCAGTACTTAAACACAAATGTATACGTACGTTCGCTCGCTTGTTGTACATCATTTTTGTTTGAAGCGATTGATCAAAATAGGGTGCATAACAACTAGCCTGGGAATATGCACTCAACCAAAAAAGAAAGCCCCCCTAACACTTTTTTGTCTAACTCAAAAACTACAGCGCACATCTTGCTCAAATTACAACTGATCGGTACAGAAATTCCTTAGCAATCAAGCCAATCCCATACTCTTTTTTTTGCCGAAAACAGTGATAATGTGTACAATTATGCAATTGATGACACTGGTTCCGACATTTTTTTGCACTTTGTATACGTGCAAGGTGAGTGTGAACCACAACTTGCACGTATACAAAAGGGCAACTGTTAAGGTACGCTATAATTTGTCATAAATTGTATAATTTCGTACACATTATCACTGTTTCGTGCCAAATAAAGAGTATGGCTGGATTGCTGAGGAATTTCTGTACGGATTTCTTGTTATTTGAGCGAGAGGAGCGCATAGTTTTGAGTTAGACAAAAAAAAGAATTGGAAGGGTGGGAGACTTTCTTTTTTGGTTGAGTGTAGCTCATTGTCGGTGGCTAACTATAATGTTGAGAAAACACGGTGGCTATAACTACATGTTCAGAAAACAGAAGAAACACAAGTGTGCTAACGCACTTAATAAAGCTTGCCCAATTGCACGGCTGCCCCATTTTGAAAACGCCTTCAATGTAATAGTTTTCTTACAAACGATACCATTTCAGGCAGAATAATACATGTAGTGTACTGTACATATATTTGATGCCAGTCCATAGTTTGAGCTTTATGTAATTAAATCGGTAGCTACTGTTCCGGGTAATTGCAAATTATTCTGCGATAACATTAAAGACTATAACCGTTCAATCGAAACGGTTGAGATTAGCCATGAAATTGCCTTTTAAAAAAGGCAGACAACATATGCCCATTATTATACTCTAGTAATTATATGCTCCGTCAGAATGAGAAACAAAATATCACTTGCCGGTCTGTGACTGTAAAAAACAAATGAACCAGTATTGCACAACTACCGCCCAACATTGTTCATATCAAACATATTTAACTGCTCAAATAACAACATTGATAAAGGTCACTTAATGGTACATGAGTGCAGGGCTGTTGTTTCAATTTAACCAGCCATAGGGCGGACAAAATTTAGGTTTTTCCCAAAATTTAGGCCAAATTAAGATTGTGGGTTCTGAGTCCCGGGGTTCGCCGTTTTTTTTGTATAAGTCTAAAGCAGATACAGGTCCACTCGGAGAAAAGGGCTTAGGTTGCCGCCTTGTTTCCTAATTCCTTCTATTGTACTTGAAAGGCATATGAAAGGAAAGGAGATGTGGTGGGCTGGGAACGCCGAGATACCAGAAGATTCCTATATGAAAGTCGGATTAACGTTATTTTTTAAGGCATAAAAACGACACATGAATGCTTGGTCATCAACCACACCTTTTCTGTGTGGAACACAGTGGGTTAGGTCATATAGTTTCAAGCGATACAAATTCTTGCCTTCTCAGCAGGCGGGGCCTAAGGGCCAGGTACATATTAGATTATGATGTAATTTAACCCGGATATAGGGTTGTACGTCCTAATCTTAATTTATAGTATATTTATATGTAAATAAAACTAATGAAAAGGAGCTAAGTCTGGACGGATGGCGTGAGTTAATGGGAGGGGTCAGCATGTCTATTATTCTGTTTTCGTCTCGATAGTCCGACGTCCCATTGGTCCGACGTCCCAATGGCCCGACGTCCCAATGGTCCGACGTCCCAATGGGTCCGACGTCCCATGGGTCCGGCGTCCCGTTGGTCCGACGTCCCGTTGGTCCGACGTCCCTTGGGTGCGACGCCCCATGGGTCCGACGCCCCATGGGTCCGAAAACATATTGGTCCGACGTTCCATTGGTCCGACGTTCCATTGGTCCGACGTTCCATTGGTCCGACGTCCCATTAGTCCGAAGTCCCATTGGTCCAACGTCCCATTAGTCATATGAAATGTATTACTGTGTAGTTCCACTGGTTCAGGTTGACTGACCCTAATCCTAACCCTTATATCCTATGGGGCGTCGGACCAATTGGACGTCGGACCAATGGGACGTCGGACCAATGGGACGTCGGACCAATGGGACGTTGGACCAGTGGGACGTGTAGACCAATGGAACATATAGACCAAAATGGCGACTATAGAGACGTCGCCATTATGGCTCGTAGATGATTCGTCCTATTAATGCTATTTTCTAACATTTTTTTCCTCACTGCCCCCAAGACTGACGAGAAGATGGATGAGGGAAAGACAACAGCCGACCAGCCGACTCACGGATGGTGTCACAGAGTGCTCCGCATCTTACGGATCCCCGCGGTCAAGGTGCGTCGGGTATTCCGTCGCCCAATCCGAAAGCATCGCTCCGGGTTAGGTACTCTCCCTACGTACGGTGCTACGGAGGACTGTGATGAAACCTTGCTCTCAAGTATGACCCAGGGAGAACAGCAGAATGATGATCACATTGATGACTCCATTGCTGCAACCGATGACGGACCGAAGCGAAGCTTGCGTAAACGGGTAAAGGGACTACATGTATATTTCTTTCGGGACCGGGTGCGGGTATAGGGGATAGGTATGCGGCTCGGTAGAACTGACTGGTAATATCACGAGTTATTTTCACGAAATCAACGTACAAACATCTCACCATTTTGCTGTATTCCGTACGTGTACTATTTCTAATGGTCCCTTATGATACGATTCGGGAGATGTATGCGGCTAGGAAAACTCACCTGTTAAATCACCTTTAGGCGACTTTCTCCCATACGCGTATATACCATTTTCAATGGTCCCTAAAAATGATGCAATCCGGAAGACGTATGCGCGGCTCGGGGAAAAAAATGTTGCTTGTGAAATTCATATTAGCTTTGGATATTTCATGGGTACACTATCCGTATTTCACACCAGCAAGCTTTTCTGGGTTGCATGGGCCTATCATTTCTAATGGTCCCTAATGACTGTCAGCGTATAGCACAAGCAGCAGACACGAACCTAGTCTTTTGACAAGGCCGTCGTGACTTTGGCCTGGCATTGGTTTGACGAATTGACATGACGGACTGAGCAGAGACCATACACTCGCCGAGTGACGAAATCGTTTCATAATACGACAACCTCCTCTCAATGCTTGGATATGATTTTGCTGTGCCATGTCGTTTCCCACCATGCCTTGCGCGATTTTAACCATCATCTTTAAACCCAATCAGCATCGTTTGCGTATGTCATACTGCCAGTGGGTCGGAAAGGGAGGCGCGGGCAACCCACGGGTGTTCAGGATGTCATCACTAGGGCCCGGCTGTACTGTATCCTCTTCATTCGCCTCACCTCTTCGCCGTTCGGTCAAAATGGCCAACGTCACGTTAGCCTTGACAAAAAGCGAACATATGAACCTTACCGTAGGTCCTGATGGCCCCATACAGAGCCCCAGTCACACCTCTCCCTTTCAGTTTGAGTTATTTTTCGAGCACAAAGCTCTGAGAGATTTGCTGATATATTAAAGATTCAAAGTTATGAAACACTAAGTCCACTGAATTCATAAAGAATCTTCCTACGTATTTTGTCAGTTTCAAGCTTCAAGTTTGGTTTATTTCACTCACACAACACAATAGGTAATAAGCATTGATGAAGATTTTTTTTGATTGAGGGATATCTGGAAACTTGGAAACTACCAAGAATAGAGTGGAAATACAAAACCAATATAATCTTAATATCCACCAGTTTTAACGGTCAAACAAAGTCATGACAAGGCAGAATAAAATGAAGTAATTAATCATAAAAAACATCTTGTTGGTACTTTGCGTTTTCGAGTCAAAAGATGAACAGAAACCGAAAAGGAACCATCAATATGATTTCAGTATGGGTAATCGAAACCGAATGACGGGGTTTTTTTTAGTGGAGATTTAAGCACAGGGTTTCCTTTCTCATTTTCTTTCTCATGTTCCTTTCTTATCTCCTTTTTGTGTTTTTGAAACCACAGATAACGAAGACGTTGCGGAGGTGCGTGCAGCACTACGGCGACAGCGCACTGTTGTGCGGATCACCGCTTAGTACTGCGCACATAGCACGTGATATTCAGCAGCGAATCACCTTGAACCACGAATATGTAGAGATGCTAGACCTTTATATACCTTCTTGCGTATTCTACTGAGCATCTAAGTGATAACCTTTGTAGCTCTGCATATTTGCATCTGCAATTTCCCATTAAATATGTCTAACTGAAGTATTATTTCATGTATAAGTATTGAATTTGGTGTTTCTTGTCATCTTAGTGACTACGCCTTTCCATACACTGTCGGGAGCCAAAATGTGGATTCTTGGCCTCTTGGTTTATTCAACGTAAAATAACAGCAGATCTGCGAAACTGCAACCAGCAATCATACACCGGATGGCCGTGTCGCTAGCTGGTGCAAGGAAGCAGCAACAGGACTTGTTGATAATTGTCTGGAAGAGGATATGAATGAGACGGTCTGCGACTGAAATTAAACCCGTGAACTGGTTTTTCATGAATCGCACAATAGGTGATGGTAAAGTGCTGACAAACGGTGTCACGAAAGAAGTGATGCCGTGAGAATTCTGCGCAAAAAGATGTGTACAGCCAAGAATAGCTTCTCCAAAAAAGCAACATCCAAAAAGAACTACAACACATCAAGACTACCCTTCAGCTCAACGGATACAAACAACGCCAGATCAACTCCTCCAAACCCACCAACTCTCATGACCTCAATTCAAACCCCTGTACAGCCCTCGGTATGTTTTCCTTACATAGGTGTCACCTCCTACCAGCTCCAGCGCATCTTCCGTGAACCGGCACAAACCCCCTACCAGACTGACGGAACACCGGGCGCATGGACGGCGATAGTCTAGAGGCTAGACGTTGTTATTGTTTGTACGCGATAGCCCGCCGCGCCGCCGGGATAACCGGCCGCCCCGCGAGGGCGCTATCACGACCAACCAATATCGCCCACGAACCCGTCAGAACAACGTCTAGGACACTTGCTAAAATCTCCCCCCCCCCCAAAAAAAAAATGGGGGAAAATAGGGCGCATGCGCGACTTCTGCAGGCAATTACAGTCCATTTTCAGTCCCACACATACTACACACAACAAAAGAGCTGACCAGTGAAATTGCACAAAAGTCTTGCTGAAGCTTTTAACCTACTGGAAGAAATTTTAGAGTTTGCTTCGGAACTACTATGAATTTTTAAACTGCGCACTGCATATATTAGGCCAAACAGGTGTGCTCGCATTACACAACCAATAGCAAGTGTTCTACTGGCGTGCCATGTACTCGCACCCTGGAAATTAATGCACTACAAAGAAAGCAATTATCTGACGTAGTTCCATCTCTTTTATCGTTCTCTTTTTTTCCATCTATTGTTTTCATCTTTTTTCTCTTCTGAGAGATTCAAGTACATGTATTTTTACTTTTAGTTTTCAATATATCCCAGTCGGTTGGTTCGTTTTTGTTTTTGTTCGTTTTGTTTGTCCTATTCCGTTCGCTGTCTTTCTGTACGATCTGTTTTAGGTTCTGTTTGTCAATTTTTTTTGTCTTAAAATGACATTTCTGTAGAAGACGTTTGTCTTTTAAGTATGCCTCCATAATTGACCCCTTTTTTCATTTGTCTCTTATACATAATTATTGATGTTGTATTTTTTCAAACATACACGTTGTTCGTATATTGACCTTCTGTCTAGTTACCTGAATGTTCTTCGCAATATGAAAATAAATGTTGATATGAATCGAATGAATTCATTTGAACTGTTCATCAGGCAGTATTACAGCATGCTAGAGTGATGTCTGGAAAATAATGTATCGTACTCAGTAGGAAAGACAAGGTGAATATATCAGTCGAGGAATTTGAGGGCTGAACTACGTCAGCTTGAACGCACCATATTTCACAGATAACACGGAAACAGATTTTGTTGGAAATTGTGCAACGACGAATGCATGGTTTTCAAAAAACCTATTTGTGGGTCAATACATCACTATGAAAAGTCACTGCAAACAATAGAATAAAGAAACAGATGTTCGTGTAGTTCATAGGTTGTGTTCAGCGACTGCATAACATGGCGGCGAGTGGATAACTCGGCCGTTCATTCATCGATGTGTGTAAAAGGCTCCAAAACTTCAACTAGTCTGTTTTACAAGGAGAGTTACACTCCACGATCATAAGTTGCATCGATTACAAGATGGTCAGTGTACATGTCTATTTTTTTTGTAGAGACGCCACACAATTATAGACCAAGATAAAAGTGTACCTATTTTTGCTGGTCTCGAAAAGTTCCTTCCTGTGGAAGTTCCCTGACGCCTGGTAATTAGAAGTTGATATCGATAAAGATCGTCATAGATTGAAGTTTCACTAAAACACATCTTTTGTTACATTTTGAGTGTCAGCGCAGTGAGTGATAAACATAATGCATTTTGTGTGCATCTGCGCGTGCCTCCCGTATGTAATGTTACAAACTAGGCCTATTATTTTACTTCATATGATCACTTGAAATCATTTAAATAATTTAGATGACCACAATTAATAAAATACCTGGTCGTTGAAATTTAAAAAGTGTGTGTGTGTGTGTGTGTGTGCGCCTGTTTAACGTACCAATTGAGGAGTTGTGTGCGCACACACCCCCACGTTTCGAGGAGTTCTAATTGTGTGACCAGTAATTTGAGGAGCTCCTCAAATTTTCATATGCATTAAAACAACCCTAGAGGGCGCTGTTTATCTTTTTATCGTTACGTTGAAAAACTCCTCAAATGTCCTGGTGGCAGCACATTAAATCTCAAATTGTCTGTAATCGCGGGCGCAGTGTGTGTTTTTCTGATGGGCTCTTGTTGAATAGCGCCCTCCAAGAAACTCCTCAGGTTGTGGGCCGGTTTTGGCGCGAACTCGCGCGTCGCGGCGCGCGCGGTGGGTCGACATCTGAGGAGTTCGGGGCGATCGCAGCAGCTGTTTCTTATTTGAGGAGTTTTAGGCCAAAATCTTCGGGCAAAATGGACAGACCAAAACGTAGGCCTACTAGGAAAAAAGCGAAGCAGACAGAGGAAGCCCTGAGGTATGTCAAGTCCTCCAAGGATCGACCAGAGTTTAGTATCCGAAACACAGATCTAAAAGGTAGGCTATGGGTCCTATTTATCAATCATGTAGGGATGTCCTAGGCTAGGCGTAGGCCTTGCACAAAATAATTAATTGTTAAACAAATGCAAGATGGCGGAGCCTACCGTCGTTATTAACAAGCCTCACTTGTTTTTTTTTCAACAAAATTACTAACTACAAATACAGAGATGTGCTCTCACGCCCCCAGAAGTCGAAAACATGACCTAATGCTGCCCTTTGTTGGTCCCCATGTGTTGTGAATCCGCCATATATTTTGTGTGTAGTTTAAACATAGTCCTTGTAACTTGGACCCAACTTATCGCCTTTTTTAACATTTGGACATGGTCTGGCGATAGTGGGGTCCAAGCTAATACCGCGACCTGGACAACATCATCCTGTCACTGTCCCAAATACCAACATTTTCCAACAAAAAACATCAGATTTCACCTTCAAAACGGCCTCCAAATTACTAGATATACCACCTGAGGTACAAGTAGACATCGATAATTAAGATGGTTGTACTGAAGTTTACTTACGATCCGGAAAAAAAGTGAAATTTTCCGTTCATTTCGGAGAGCTCCCCTCGCGATCTTGAACACGTTAAATTTCCGATCGTGTTTAATGTTTGAACGACGCAATTTCTTCTACATGCCCAGCGTACATTCGATGGTCCCTGTATACCGAGTGCGATTCCGTTACCAAGCGCGCGCGATGCATCGATTATGATAATGATCACGTTTGTAAACACATAGGCCTACATACATGCATTTCGAACTGTAAAAGGGAATCGGGAACCAGCTTGAACTGGTATCCGCCATAAAAGCTGCGCTAGTTCCCGACTCCCTATTATCGTTTGAAATGCACTTGTGTTTACAAACGTGATCCAGTCTACTCATTATCATAATCGATGCATCGCGCGCGCTCGGTAACAGAATCGCACTCGGGATACAGGGACCATCGAATGCACGCTGGGCATGTAGAAGAAATCGCGTCGTTCAAACATTAAACACGATCGGAAATTTAACGTGTTCAAGATCGCGAGGGGAGCTCTCCGAAATGAACGGAAAATTTCACTTTTTTTCCGGATCGTAAGTAAACTTCAGTACAACCATCTTAATTATCGATGTCTACTCGTACCTCAGATGGCATATCTAGTAATTTGGAGGCCGTTTTGAAGGTGAAATCTGATGTTTTTTGTTGGAAAATGTTGGTTTTTGGGACAGAGACAGGATGATGTTGTCCAGGTCGCGGTATTAGCTTGGACCCCACTATCGCCAGACCATGTCCAAATGTTAAAAAAGGCGATAAGTTGGGTCCAAGTTACTCGGACTAGTTTAAACAGTGGTTCAAGAGTTACGGTGCAGTAAAAATGACACGTTTACAATTATGTTGCCATCATTTTTACACTCAGTGACATCTTGACGATACTTCCTAACTTGGATGATCAATTAAAAAAACAGCAGATGCTCTGATAGTTTTTTTAATGAAACCTATTATATTAAAAGATGGTATGAATTAATTCTGATGTAAATAGGCCTACATCATTTTTGAACTTTATGTAAAAAATTTGTAAATATCTACATTTAATTTATTTACAATAGGTAAATAGGTTCAATTTACAATTCCCTCCTTAACATTTTTTAAAAATTCATTTTACAATGATCAAAAGTGTGTTGGAATTGAACAAAATAATATATGGAAATGTGTGAGAAAAATTGTTTCCGAAGGCAAAAGACTAAATTTTGGAGAATGTATTCCTTGAGTTGCATGGCCAGGACACCTCATCGTGTGCCAAGGAAAAGGTTGTTAGCAGCCCCAGCACGCAAAAAGTACTTTTGGAGATAATAGAGTTAAACTTAAAGGTTTTGTGCTCCCATTTCTAAATTAAAAATCACATAAGGCTGACATTTTGACTCATAAAACTCTGTGATAAGGCGAAGTAAAAAAATCAACATGTTTCTCGTCCCCGCCCGCTTCCTTTTTGGAGGCCGCCTGGATTTTTTTATTATTTTTTACTTTTGAAAAATGTGAAAAAACACCGAAAAAGTCCACAAATTCATCGGAAAATAAATACCATTACCAAAACAACTCTAAATGACACTGTAAATATGTTCAGTCCAACTTGTCTTTCATTTTTAAAAGTGTCTTTGAACAGTGGAACACCAACGGTTGCAGGAAATTTTAAAATGGCGGCCATCTTGAAAAAAATAATAAAAAATAAAAGACCCCGCTTCCTCCCTTTTTTCAAAAACCCCGGACGAGAAACATGTTTTTTTTATTTACTTCGCCTAATTAGAATAATATTGTTCATTTTTATTTCCAAAATATTACTTAATTTTTGAAGATATTTCAATTTTTATACTAACGACCTTTTACCTGGAACTCCGGCTGCCTTAAACATGCGCTTAAAGCGACATGTTAAATTATAACAACCTTACAAACATATCTTAAACATATCTTAAACATATCCGCCTTACCCCCGCAACCACCATTCACAGTATATTCACGAAGTACATGTAAATATTCATGAAGACATGTCACCACATTGTTGCTTGTGTGTTGTATGGGAATCATACCTAAATCTCAGCATAAAGAAATTTCAAGTGGTAAGGTATGAAAATATTTATATATTGTTATCTGTTATCAGGGAGGGGAGTTTTTGCAGAAACAGATTTTGAACAAGGAGAATTTCTGGTGGAATATGCAGGGCAGTTAATATCAGCAGAAGAGGGTGATAAAAGAGAAGAGACACAAGCAAGTGTGTACAGGTACTTTTTCACTGCCCGGAACAAAAAGTACTGGTAAGTGATGTTCCTCATCTACATGCGACTAAACATGGAATTATGCACCTGGAGACTTTGTTTTCATTTACTGTATACAATTTTGCTTTACTTCAATTTCTTAATTTTTAAAAAAAATTTCCTCTGGAAATAAGTAAGCAATGTAGCTCCTCAAAATTACATTTAATTAAATTCACAGCTCATATTTGTAATGTGTAGGTTTGTAGTTTTCTTTTTCAGGTCTTTTTTTATTTTTATCATAAAATAAGATAATTTTTCAATTGTTTGCAGTTCATTTCACATGTTAACAAAATATTTCAGCAAAGCTGCAGGGTCACAGTCCTGTGCTGTGAAGGAGCTGTATTTGAGGGTTCTATCTGTAAGGTATCTGGCTGCAGCTGGATTGGGATACAAACAATAGCATGTATATGATACTGGCTGGTAAGCCAGCTTTAACAATACCATTACATTACAGAGTTTTGCAGTATGTGCACTGAAGGGTATGAACAATTGTAGAGGACAAGGGCTACATGCAGTGTTATTTATAATCATGAACTCCAAGTAAAATATGTAGATCTATTTCATGTACTGTAAAAGACTTGATGAAGCTGTTTTGTATTTTTTGTATGTATTTAATGTAGTATTGATGCTACAGCTGAACCGCAGAGCGGTAAGAGATTAGGACGCCTCGTAAACCATGGGGAGAAGAACGAAGTGAATGCAAAGATGAGAGTCATCATGAATGGAAACACACCAGCACTTTGCCTCTTCTCTATCAAGCCTATCGTGACTGGAGCCTATCATGACTATGGAGTTGATGACCTTCCTTGGAAGAGCAATCAGGTTTGTACATGTATGCAGTACATGGATTGCATGGTCCATTTAAACTTTCTTTGGCCTAATATGTTATGCTGCACTAGTCCTTGGAGATTTGTCACAGTACCAATACTTAACATTTAAAAAAAAAGAATAACAAAATAAATAAATAAATGAATAACAAAAAAAAAAAAAAAACAATCAAAAATGCTGCTCCTGACACCAGGAAAAGACAATTATTACCTGCTTTGGGCATTTAAAAGGCAGAGTACACCATTGGTACAGTAACAAATATGGGACTCATAGATAATGCTTAAAAATGTTGTAAAGTTGTCAATCTGTGAAATATTTCTGTCCAGAATGCTTCAAGAAATTTTTGTCCTGCACCACTTATGCGAAGAGTATAGACTATAACACCTTTTGGCTATGCTACTGGAATCCATTCCAGTACCAAAAAAAACTTAAAAATAGCAGTGGTTGAGAAAATTGAAAATCTGCTCAATCAACTCCTTGCCCCCAGGTGAAGCCTTACATCCCTAACATCACTGTTACATGTAGCAGCAAGACTGGCACTACACAGGTGATACCACCATCAAGGTACATGTAAGATCTTATTTTTAAGTGACAGAATGAAGATGGCAAATAAAATGCCCTTAATTTTCCTTCTCTTTTTACTGTAGAACCGTACCCCAACAACAGAATCATATTGCTTTACTGTACTTTTGATTTTGACCATTTTGCCTCTGTTCTGGAGAATTGCCGTTTCCATTCCACCCATCGGTTTGAATGCTCTCTGCCCTAGACAAATGCCAACACTATGACTGTTACAATAACATGATGATTTCTTTTTCCAGTGATGTGCACACGTCTGACATCACCACCATCTCCGCCACCAGTACAGACCACAACTTGCCATGCCTGCCAATCTCTGTTGTAAGTGGGGAGACTACAGCATCATCAAGGTGAGATCTTATATCGAAATGATTGAATGAGGATGCCACAATATCCTAGATATTCCCTCTCTGTTTACTGTGGAATTGTGCCTGCAAATGCAGAATCATTTGCTCTACTGTTTTTTTTGGGTTATCCACTTTTGAGTGCTCTCTGCCATACTCTAACACCAACACTTTGTCTGCAACAGTGAACAGATGATGTCTTTGTCCACAGATGTGGCACGGCCACGCCCCTTCTGCTAAGAGATTCCCAAAGTGTTAGTGTGAGCCGGTATTCTAGTCTAATGATATTGTTATTGGGGGCAGTAGTGGCAAATGAATGTGAAATAATATGAACCAAGAACTACCGATCACTAAGGTCTTGGCCCAAAACTGCATACCTATTGAGGAGTTGTGTGTACACATTTTGAGGAGTTTCCCGTACATTGTGTATGTAGCAGTTTTAATGGGCAATTCTCCGGTAACAGAATTATTTGTGACTACATTTTGAGTATCTAACAATCACATAGATAAGGTGTTTGAGTTTTTGGCTACCAGGAATTCAAAGCTAAGTCCCAACACTCATGAGAGAACAAACAAACATCAAAAAGTGCATCCCCGCAACATGTGGGACTGAATTTTCGTAATGGAATTGATTGATCCTGGGTTTTTTTTTGTTTTATTTTCAATTACTGAACTTATTCTTAAACAAATAAGCCACAAAGGTTATGCCTGCTGTTTATTTTGAAACCTAAAACAGTGTGAGGTTCAGTCACATACAAAGCAGGGATTGTCTCTTACTAATGTAGAAAACTACAGTGCCTATTGAAACTTGAATTTTTTTTTAATCATTCAGGTTTCAAACTCCGTGCACTACTTTAACAATATTACATATATTGTTTAACAATGGAAACAGCCAGTTGCATGAATGGATAAAATCACACTGTCGCAACCCTAGTGTGTGTCAAATGTCACTGTGACTTGGATTGGCTATGAAACCTGGACTAGAATCAGTTGGAAACATTGCTGTACATTTGATTTTGACCATTTTGCCTCTGTTCTGGAGAATTGCCGTTTCCGTTCCACCCATGCATCGGTTTGAATGCTCTCTGCCCTAGACAAATGCCAACACTATGACTGTTACAATAACATGATGATTTCTTTTTCCAGTGATGTGCACACGTCTGACATCACCACCATCTCCGCCACCAGTACAGACCACAACTTGCCATGCCTGCCAATCTCTGTTGTAAGTGGGGAGACTACAGCATCATCAAGGTGAGATCTTATATCGAAATGATTGAATGAGGATGCCACAATATCCTAGATATTCCCTCTCTGTTTACTGTGGAACCGTGCCTCCAAAAGCAGAATCATTTGCTCTACTGCTTTTTTTGGTCATCCACTTTTGAGTGCTCTCTGCCATACTCTAACACCAACACTTTGTCTGCAACAGTGAACAGATGATGTCTTTGTCCACAGATGTGGCACGGCCACGCCCCTTCTGCTAAGAGATTCCCAAAGTGTTAGTGTGAGCCGGTATTCTAGTCTAATGATATTGTTATTGGGGGCATTAGTGGCAAATGAATGTGAAATAATATGAACCAAGAACTACCGATCACTAAGGGAGCGTCTCATAAGTTGGAACGCTCGGAACGTTCTCATTGGAACGGCGTTTTCCCGAACAGGAACGCTCCGGCGTTCCATTGGGAACACGGGAACGTTCCGTTGGAACGGCAAAATCCCTTCGCGAGAACGGTCCAGCGGAACGGTCGGGAACACGCGTTCTATTGCGCGTTCCAGCGGAGCGTTCCCAGCGCATCGCGTATACAATGGCCCAGTTTCGAATATTGCCCATATTGCGTCAGGAAAAATGGCGTCGCGATCTCCGGCAAACCGTGCGTCACTGAACGGTAGGTTTTGCCTGTTTTTGAGGATTTATATATAATATTTGGATGTGATTGAGAACTTTCTGTGTTGGTTTGGGTAAATAGTTCAAAACAAGGTACGAGTGAGCGTTAATGCGGATGGAATCTTGGTAAATCTAATGATCTAAATATCGTTTCTGTGGTGAAATTTCGGTAGCCCCGAGCCTCACATCACTTGCAATCGCTACGCTGTGGAAAGTGTGTATTCACGTCAAAGTATGCTGGGGCAAGAACAATATTTCTTTTTAATAATAATTGATAATGCGTACTAGATTAAGGGAAATCTCCTCCAAAAAAATCGTAGATAGAGGAGGGGTGAGGGGATTTCGAAATATTTTAAGTGAATTTCTGTTAAATATAATCGATTACGAAACGCAGTGGCTATGATTGTTACGGCAGATGTGAAGTTCTCTGGTGAAATTTCGACCTGAACTAAAACATCGCTAAGGTGATTGTGTATTCACGTTTACAATTACTACAGGGCTCATGTTTGTAGTATGCATGCAAGAACAAACATTGTCTTTGACACTAGTACGTAATAGATTTACTGAAATCACCTGACAAAATATCGTAGGAGTGAGGGAATTTGAATTACAAACAAATCATTTCCAAACAAAAGCCTTCATCTCGAAAACATCCCCGCTGATTAATGAACGAGGGGGCCTGTATGTTTTGTCATGGTACTATGTTATACTTTTACGAAATAAAAAAAAAGAAAAAGATAAAAGCGGAGCTTACTATTGACGATGTAGATTTTGTCAGACAAAATCTACGTTTGAACATAAACTCTGACTCCGGGTCCTGCTGCACGGACGTACTCAAGTATACCCGAACGCGAATACCCATCCGTGCAGCGTTCCGCCGGGAACACGGTATTCCCTCCCCGTTCTAGCTAGACCGCGGCTCGGTGCGTTCCCTTCAAGCCGCGGAACGCACCCGCGTTCCATTGGGAACACGGCACGTTCCCGTTGGAACGCCTGGCGTTCCTACGGAACGTTCCATTGGACCGCGAACGTTCCCGACTTATGAGACGCTCCCTAAGGTCTTGGCCCAAAACTGCATACCTATTGAGGAGTTGTGTGTACACATTTTGAGGAGTTTCCCGTACATTGTGTATGTAGCAGTTTTAATGAGCAATACTTCGGTAACGAAATTATTTGTGACTACATTTTTGAGTATCTAACAATCACATAGATAAGGTGTTTGAGTTTTTGGCTACCAGGAATTCAAATTTAAGACCCAACATTCATGAGAGAAAAAACAAAAATCAAAAAGTGCATCCCCGCAATATATGGGACTGAATTTTCGTAATGGAATTGATTGATCCTGGGCTTTTTTTTGTTTTATTTTCAATTACTGTACTTATTCTTAAATAAATAAGCCACAAAGGTTATGCCTGCTGTTTATTTTGAAACCTAAAACAGTGTGAGGTTCAGTCACATACAAAGCAGGGATTGTCTCTTACTAATGTAGAAAACTACAGTGCCTATTGACACTTGAAATTTCTTTTAATCATTCAGGTTTCAAACTCCGTGCAGTACTTTCACAATATTACATTTTTTGTTTAACAATGAAACAGCCAGTTGCATGAATGGATAAAATCACACTGTCGCAACCCTAGTGTGTGTCAAAATGTCACTGTGACTTGGATTGGCCATGAAATTCTGGACTAGAATCAGTTGGAAACATTACTGTACATTTGATTTTGACCATTTTGCCTCTGTTCTGGAGAATTGCCGTTTCCGTTCCACCCATGCATCGGTTTGAATGCTCTCTCCCTAGACAAATGCCAACACTATGACTGCTACAATAACATGATGATTTCTTTTTCCAGTGATGTGCACACGTCTGACATCACCACCATCTCCGCCACCAGTACAGACCACAACTTGCCATGCCTGCCAATCTCTGTTGTAAGTGGGGAGACTACAGCATCATCAAGGTGAGATCTTATATCGAAATGATTGAATGAGGATGCCAAAATACCCTAGATATTCCCTCTCTGTTTACTGTGGAACTGTGCCTGCAAACGCAGTTTTAATGGGCAATTCTCCGGTAACAGAATTATTTGTGACTACATTTTGAGTATCTAACAATCACATAGATAAGGTGTTTGAGTTTTTGGCTACCAGGAATTCAAATTTAAGACCCAACACTCATGAGAGAAAAAACAAAAATCAAAAAGTGCATCCCCGCAACATGTGGGACTGAATTTTCGTAATGGAATTGATTGATCCTGGGCTTTTTTTTTGTTTTATTTTCAATTACTGAACTTATTCTTAAACAAATAAGCCACAAAGGTTATGCCTGCTGTTTATTTTGAAACCTAAAACAGTGTGAGGTTCAGTCACATACAAAGCAGGGATTGTCTCTTACTAATGTAGAAAACTACAGTGCCTATTGACACTTGAAATTTCTTTTAATCATTCAGGTTTCAAACTCCGTGCAGTACTTTCACAATATTACATTTTTTGTTTAACAATGAAACAGCCAGTTGCATGAATGGATAAAATCACACTGTCGCAACCCTAGTGTGTGTCAAAATGTCACTGTGACATGGATTGGCTATGAAATTCTGGACTAGAATCAGTTGGAAACATTGCTGTACATTTGATTTTGACCATTTTGCCTCTGTTCTGGAGAATTGCTGTTTCCGTTCCACCCATCGGTTTGAATGCTCTCTTCCCTAGACAAATGCCAACACTATGACTGTTACAATAACATGATGATTTCTTTTTCCAGTGATGTGCACACGTCTGACATCACCACCATCTCCGCCACCAGTACAGACCACAACTTGCCATGCCTGCCAATCTCTGTTGTAAGTGGGGAGACTACAGCATCATCAAGGTGAGATCTTATATCGAAATGATTGAATGAGGATGCCACAATATCCTAGATATTCCCTCTCTGTTTACTGTGGAACCGTGCCTCCAAAAGCAGAATCATTTGCTCTACTGCTTTTTTTGGTCATCCACTTTTGAGTGCTCTCTGCCATACTCTAACACCAACACTTTGTCTGCAACAGTGAACAGATGATGTCTTTGTCCACAGATGTGGCACGGCCACGCCCCTTCTGCTAAGAGATTCCCAAAGTGTTAGTGTGAGCCGGTATTCTAGTCTAATGATATTGTTATTGGGGGCATTAGTGGCAAATGAATGTGAAATAATATGAACCAAGAACTACCGATCACTAAGGTCTTGGCCCAAAACTGCATACCTATTGAGGAGTTGTGTGTACACATTTTGAGGAGTTTCCCGTACATTGTGTATGTAGCAGTTTTAATGAGCAATACTTCGGTAACGAAATTATTTGTGACTACATTTTCGAGTATCTAACAATCACATAGATAAGGTGTTTGAGTTTTTGGCTACCAGGAATTCAAATTTAAGACCCAACATTCATGAGAGAACAAACAAAAATCAAAAAGTGCATCCCCGCAATATGTGGGACTGAATTTTCGTAATGGAATTGATTGATCCTGGGTTTTTTTTTGTTTTATTTTCAATAACTGAACTTATTCTTAAACAAATAAGCCACAAAGGTTATGCCTGCTGTTTATTTTGAAACCTAAAACAGTGTGAGGTTCAGTCACATACAAAGCAGGGATTGTCTGTTACTAATGTAGAAAACTACAGTTCCTATTGAAACTTGAAATTTCTTTTAATCATTCAGGTTTCAAACTCCGTGCAGTACTTTCACAATGTTACATTTTTTGTTTAACAGTGAAACAGCCAGTTGCATGAGTGGATAAAATCACACTGTCGCAACCCTAGTGTGTGTCAAAATGTCACTGTGACTTGGATTGGCTATGAAATTCTGGACTAGAATCAGTTGGAAACATTGCTGTACATTTGATTTTGACCATTTTGCCTCTGTTCTGGAGAATTGCTGTTTCCGTTCCACCCATCGGTTTGAATGCTCTCTTCCCTAGACAAATGCCAACACTATGACTGTTACAATAACATGATGATTTCTTTTTGCAGTGATGTGCACATGTCTGACATCACCACCATCTCCGCCACCAGTACAGACCACAACTTGCCATGCCTGCCAATCTCTGTTGTAAGTGGGGAGACTACAGCATCATCAAGGTGAGATCTTATATCGAAATGATTGAATGAGGATGCCAAAATATCCTAGGTATTCCCTCTCTGTTTACTGTGGAACCGTGCCTCCAAAAGCAGAATCATTTGCTCTACTGCTTTTTTTTGGTCATCCACTTTTGAGTGCTCTCTGCCATACTCTAACACCAACACTTTGTCTGCAACAGTGAACAGATGATGTCTTTGTCCACAGATGTGGCACGGCCACGCCCCTTCTGCTAAGAGATTCCCAAAGTGTTAGTGTGAGCCGGTATTCTAGTCTAATGATATTGTTATTGGGGGCAGTAGTGGCAAATGAATGTGAAATAATATGAACCAAGAACTACCGATCACTAAGGTCTTGGCCCAAAACTGCATACCTATTGAGGAGTTGTGTGTACACATTTTGAGGAGTTTCCCGTACATTGTGTATGTAGCAGTTTTAATGGGCAATTCTCCGGTAACAGAATTATTTGTGACTTCATTTTGAGTATCTTACAATCACATAGATAAGGTGTTTGAGTTTTTGGCTACCAGGAATTCAAATTTAAGACCCAACACTCATGAGAGAACAAACAAAAATCAAAAAGTGCATCCCCGCAACATGTGGGACTGAATTTTCGCAATGGAATTGATTGTCCCTGGGCTTTTGTTTGTTTTATTTTCAATGACTGAACTTATTCTTGAACAAATAAGCCACAAAGGTTATATGCCTGCTGTTTATTTTGAAACCTAAAACAGTGTGAGGTTCAGTCACTTACGAAGCAGGGATTGTCTCTTACTAATGTAGAAAACTATACAGTGCCTATTGAAACTTGAAATTTCTTTTAATCATTCAGGTTTCAAACTCCGTGCAGTACTTTCACAATATTACATTTTTTGTTTAACAATAAAACTGCCAGTTGCATGAATGCATGAATCAAATCACACTGTCGCAACCCTAGTGTGTCAAAATGTCACTGTGACTTGGATTGGCATGAAATTTTGGACTAGAATCAGTTGGAAACATTGCTGTACATTTGATTTTGACCATTTTGCCTCTGTTTTGTCATTTGCCTTGCAGTTTCAAGCCTGCAGCAAAGACAACTAGCATCCCCTGCGACCTGTGCAAGGTTCGACCTCCTTTTGATGCTAGGAGAAGTTGTTTGAACTGTAGTTTGAGCTACTGCAAGAAGTGTTACATGCGCTATCACCCCTGGGGAACATCCATGGCACAGCACAAGTGTGCCAAGAAAATTATGAACTTTAAACTCAAGGTGGGACAGCTGCACGCATTCAAAGTTCAAGCTCTCAGCTTGCGCATAATACTTCTTTAAGCTCAGATCACATTTGTTTGTTTCCCCCACTACCAAAAAAATGGTAGTTTAAGAGTACAGTCTATAATCGGCAGCAATCAGAAAACCAAACTCCCTGTGATATTATCCATTTTGGCAAGCTGCCATTTTGAAGGAAACAGTTCAAGGAGACCCTCAGCAAAGTGCTGGCAAGCGTTGACACGATCCACACGCACTCACAGTTAATTCATCGGTTCAGTGCGAAACAATGATTACTGTAAATGGCTGAATGAGAGTGTATTCTGGACACAGAACTCCGTCAAAATAATCAAAAATATGACTCCACAACTTTTGATTTAGAATTGGAGCACTTTGTTTAGATTTTCTTTTCATTGGATTTTCTTTCTTCATCCTTTTTCTAGATTTTAATCACTTTTGTTGCCTTAAACAAACATATTGCACAAATGAATTGGACCATGCCTAAAGCAATTGAAATGCTTACATCCTATAGGGACTGTTAAAACAAATGTATTATTTGTTTCATAGGATGTTCCAATACCGACAAGCTATGTGACAAGTGAAAAGCAAGAGAAGAGATCCGAGGACCAAATACAAGTACGTGTATATGTAGGGGAAAACTCTGTCCGTGTAGAGAGATGTGAGGACACTTTAGATACATGTAGATTCACTCCATCTGTAGACAGACATCTTCTTAGTGAGGAAGAAATGTTCTCTGACAGAGATGAATCAAGTGATGTGTATGAGCCTTTTTTGTGGAGCGAAGATGACTCACAGAGCAGTGAGATTTCAGTCAGTGAGCATGACTTTCCTGGGAGAGCAGATACACCCAGTGAAATTGAACCTGGCATTGTGTCCTCTGATGAAGCCTCAGAATCCGCTGAGGATAACCTTGTTTGCAGTGCACCTATTGGAAACAACAAACGTAAACATGCATTTCAGGGTCAGAAAGGGGCAAACAAAAGAAGGAAAAGAAGTAATGGGAAGAAGCCAATGGCACAAAAAACAACAACTGCTTGGATTGTGTCATCGGCAAGCACATCTAAAAGTGGAGAGAGGGTGTGGGACAAACGACACTATTGTATTTTTTGTCACAACCCTTATAAGAAGATAACAGAACATTGGGAAGACAAGCATTCAGAGGAGACAGAGATAAAAAAAATACTTGCCCTTGAAAAGAAATCAAAACCGAGGAGGGATCACATAGCTGAATTGAGAAAAGCAGGTGATTATGAGCACAACAGACGTGTCCTAGCTGGTTGTGAAAAGGGGGAGCTTATTGTCCATAAACGTCCGAAGTATGGTGAAAAACATCAGATCAAACAGTACATGTTTTGCTCTGATTGTAGAGGTCTGTACAAAAAGACTGCTCTGTACAGGCACAAAAAGATGTGCCCACGTCATAAACCTAACAAGAAAAGGACAAGGCATTTGAGGGCAGGGGCTGCTCTCATGCCAGTATCAGAGAATGTTACAAGACATCTGAAAGGTGTCCTGGATGGAATGGAACATGACCAAATCAGTCTAATTGCAAGAAATGATAACTTGATATTAAAATTGGGTGAACACTATGCTGCAGCTGCTGGACATACCAATAACAGCAACCACTATGTATCTCAGAAAATGAGAGAAGCTGCCCGCTTGTTGAACACTGCACGCACCCTTGATGACAATATCTGTATCGCAAAGGACCTAGTCAATCCTAGAAATTTCGATACAGTAGTTGAGGCTACTTTAAAGTGCTCAAACTTTGATGACAGCACATTTGAGTTTTCAACTCCATCCCTAGCCAGGAAACATGGACACATACTGAATAGAATGGCTGAGATAATTGATGCAGAGGCTTTAAAAACGGGGTTTTCTGATAACAGTGGTGCAGGGTTTAAAAGACTCATGCAGTTGGAATGGCCAACAAGGGTGTCAGGTCATGCTTTGCGGCAGGCAGCCAACTCAAAGTGGAATGAGCCAAAGAGGCTTCCCCTTACAAAGGACATCATGAGGCTTCATCAACATATGTGCAAAGAAGAGCGTGAAATAAAGGGCCAAATAAAGCAGTATGGAATTAGTGGGGAGACCTTTTCACAATTGGCAAAGTTAACCCTGGCCCAGTTGATTGTTTACAATCGACGACGCCCAGGAGAGACACAATTTCTGAAGGTTGAGACCTACAGAAAAAAGAAATCACGTGGATTGGACGCAAATAGTGATGTTGTGGAATCTCTGTCCCTCTCTGAAAGACTTTCTATCGAAAGACTTAGTGTAGTGTACATACGGGGAAAGAGAGACAGAGGAGTGCCGCTTCTACTGACTCCCAGTGTTAGGGAGTCAGTAGATCTTCTAGTGGGATCACGTGAGGAAGTCGGAATAAACCCAGAAAATCCATATGTGTTTGCTAGAACCAGTGCAGATTCGTTGGGACCACATAGGGGCTATGATTGCTTACGTTTACAAGCGCACAAGTGTGAAGCTGAACACCCTGAAACAATCACCTCAACCAGACTTAGGAAGCATGTTGCGACAATGAGCCAGCTGCTCAATTTGAAAAGGCACGAACTAGAGCAACTAGCCAACCACCTTGGTCACGATGTATCCGTCCATCGAGAATATTACAGACTTCCTCATGAGGCCCTGATTCTGGGTAAGGTGGGGAAACTTCTGGATGCTCTGGAACAGGGAAAGTTGCATAAGTTCAAGGGAAAAACATTAGATGAGGTTGTGCTTGATGATGAAGTTCCACTTACTGATGGGGTATTGTGTGATAAGGCAGGGCTTACTGATGAGGTTGTGCTTGATGATGAAGTTCCACTTACTGATGGGGTATTGTGTGATAAGGCAGGGCTTACTGATGAGGTTGTGCTTGATGATGAAGTTCCACTTACTGATGGGGTATTGTGTGATAAGGCAGGGCTTACTGATGAGGTTGTGCTTGATGATGAAGTTCCACTTACTGATGGGGTATTGTGTGATAAGGCAGGGCTTACTGATGAGGTTGTGCTTGATGATGAAGTTCCACTTACTGATGGGGTATTGTGTGATAAGGCAGGGCTT
Organism: Patiria pectinifera; assembly: GCA_029964075.1. Taxonomy (NCBI): domain Eukaryota; kingdom Metazoa; phylum Echinodermata; class Asteroidea; order Valvatida; family Asterinidae; genus Patiria; species Patiria pectinifera. The sequence goes on along the minus strand of CM057142.1, from coordinate 29,491,848 downwards.
ACTGATGAGGTTGTGCTTGATGATATGGTGCAGCTTCCTAATGCGGTAGTGCTAGATGATGAAGCAGCCAAGAAAATGAAGTGTGAAATACATATCGCTTTGGGTAGTAAGAAAACAGTAGCCCCAGATCTGAAATGTAAGAACTCAAAACGCACATGCACCAAAACAGCATGGACTGCCGAGGAACTTTCAGCCGTAACAAATCACCCAGGCTTAAGACAAAGTTTTCTTTTGGGCAAACCCCCGAAACACAACACTTGTAAGGACGCAAAGGAAGCGTACAAAGCTTTGGCGGGTAGAACCATTTCCCAAATAAAGTCAAAAGTATGGAATCTCATCCAAGCTGAGAGAAAGAAGGCAGATAAAGAAAATGCTGGAGTATACTTGTAATATGGTTCTTACTTTCAAAAGCTCCATTCATGTGCCACAATATTGTACATGACATGCACCCATAAAAATATGCAAGCTTGAATGGTGGGGCTTGGGGTTATGGTTACCCTTGCGATTCAATTCTATCAGTATGTCATGCATGTAGTTATGTACATGTGATATGCAAATATTCTCATGGACAAAAGATACTATTTGAAAATATGTCAAATAAGATTTACCTTTTGGTGCAGAATAACTTCTTTAACTTCCAGTAAATGTAGTTTCACTGGAATATCTCATAGCCCATATTAAAAATCAATAAGTGTTGATGGTTAGGTTTCACCGGTTTTATCGTGTGCACTGCGGTTGTCAGGACGGTGTGTGGGGGTTTTTTTTGGGGGGGGGGTGGTTGTTTCCAAGTTGGTGGTTAATGTACCATTTTTTATAACTGCATTTTGGAGTTAAACAGTAATTCTTGAAATAGCAACATTACTTTTTGATTGTTTGTGACCTTAAAGGTTTAGTCACCGTGTAAACAGAAAGTTAGAAATATAACATTGAAACAATTTCTTTTCTGAAACACCATTGTACGCTAAATTTTGGCTAATTGAGATGTAGCACAAATAAAATAACCTTGGTAAAATTGAGATGTTGGGAAACTGTGTTTCAGTTGTGTTGACACATGATGCAAATTGAGTAACTATAGTCAGTTTAAACTGTTTGACAATGTTCACTTTGTCACTTTGCCATGATGAGTCTCCCAACATTAGCCTATTTTGTTACTGATTTTGAATGGGTTCTGATGAGTATGGTCGAGTTGTGCAAGAACTTCAATATCCATGGAGTGTGTGGGACTTATCAAAATGAGTATTGGCTAGTGCTGTATGATGAACTTCAAGTTTCATTCCTTGAGTTCAATGTTGTAAGAAGAGGGTGGCCCTGCAAGATATTCAAGGTCTGTTTTGAATGAATAATCTTTTACTTACTCCACACGTGTAGGTCATAATTAGCATCAACAAATGTCTTTTTACCAAGGTTATTTTATTTGTGCTACATTACTAGCATGCAGTTTGTGCAGAACTGCATCCATGCATGCCCATTATGCCTCTCTGTTCTCCCTTTGTAACGGACCCCAAGTTGCCACCAGTTTTGTACATAGTCATGGATGTTGCTAAATTTTGGCTAGTGAGAATAGGCAAATCAGTACGCAAAATATTGAAAAAAAAAAAGTTATGGAATGACATGTACACATGTAAAAGTACTCCGTACATGTACATATCATTGCTGTTTGCTTTTACAAGTTGTTAAAAACAAAATCAAACAAAAGAAACACCCTTCGTCCACTCAAGCTTTCTGATAACTATATGATGATGTTTCCAAAAAAAACCATTTAAGTTTCATTTAGAGATTCCTCACCAGTTTAATTCCCATAGAATATCGGCTTGATTATAGTGTAGAACAAATTTGAAGGTGTTGCGATGTAACATGATAATTTTCTTTAAGATTATTGACATTTGTTATATATCCCCTGTTCGTGTGTTGCATATACATGTACTGAATCGTTTTCTACAATGTTTTTCTGTCCATCTGTTAACTGTTAACGTGTTGGATTCAACACTTCAGTTTTTAGCATGTATGGTCACTTACATGTACTTGTTCTAAAGAATATTTTTGCTTCATCAACCTGAATAATTACTGACAAAAATTAATACATGTATAACTACGTTTATTGCTGATTTGCACAGTGTTCAGTTATTATCTTTGCTGATATAATCGTGATTATAATAATTCCTGTTGTACTGTACTCTTTGATAAAACTAATCATGTTTGGATGTATAATCTACCTGTATATCTTACCTTCAGTGTACATACGTATAGTTAAAAGACATGCTCTCCAGAACTTCAGGATGTGTAATACAGTCAAACCTGTCTTAGACCACTTGCACAGAAAGGCCACCTGTCCATTCAAGTTTCCTCCCATCAAAATTCCTGTTATACCTGCTTATGTGACCAGCGACCACTCATTTTGTCTCCCATGGTCCATCTCACACTGTGTATAGTGGCCAGAACTGCCCCATTTTTTTTCAAATCTTGTGTTCAAAAGTGGTGTTCATGGGCTTTCAAATGACACATATCAGGTTAATAGACCTCACAAAATAAGTAAGGCCAAATCCTCATTAGTTAAAATTAAAAAAAAAAAATGCATACAGGTCCTAGGTTAAAATGGCCATCTCAAACCTGTCCGCCTGTCTACAAAGACCACATTTCCTGTCTCCCTTATGAGTGGTCTTTATAGACAGGTTTGACTGTATATTCAAAGCACATCAAATTGTTACAAGATAGAAACTATGTGCAAGTAAACACAAACCTGAAATGCACTTTTGACAGATTGCTGCATTGCATCATTATGGTCTTTGTTGTCACTAATGAAACCCATGTCATGTATACATGTAGATTTACTTTCCCGGGGTCTGAATTAATCTTACCAACTTAATTATCATAAAGACCTTGGGACTACTAAGCCACATAAATTTATTTGGCATTCATACACTCGATCCCTAGAAAGTTTAGCCATTGTTGTTTGTCGTTATGCAGCATAGCCTTTTGTACTGGTTGAGAATGCACGATTACTTGGCATTCTTACATACTTTTCACAGTTTAGCCATTTTTACTTGATGATAGCTTGTGTGTGTGTGTTGGGGGGGGGGGGTGGCATACCGGTATGTTCCAGCGTAGCCATTCTTTAATGATTGGATATTGTACAATGGACGCAATTGTACCTATATTGTTAATATTTTTACCTCCAGTAGAAATTCTGAAGTACTGCAGAGTGTGCTCAACAAGTGAAACCCCCATCATGCAAAAATCGGCTTTCTCATTTACATGTTTTCTTGAAAAAAATACTGTTTTCCTGTTTTCAAAAACAATTGTTGTTGTACATGTGCATTAGAGTTGCTTAAATGTTCCAAAGAGACTTTTTTTCTTCATGAATACACTTCAAGCAGCTGATGTTGACAAGTTTTGAAGAGGTTGGAAAAATAAAGCATACATTTATGTCTCAGTTATTTGTATATTGTGTTGATTTGATTTGAGTTCTACTGACCATTTACCAAGGAGATATTGCACTGTGTAGTACCTCAGGTGGATGGAAATTCATTTGTCTGCTCAAAGAATGAGGTTTGGATGCAGTGATTTCCATTGGAAATAAGATGAAATGAAAAAAAAGAATCCACAAAAATGTTACTCTTTAGAAACATCAGAAGCATTTCATGTTCATATGAATTGTTCACTATAGCTGCAATCCATTTTTCTAGCTGCAGTAATTGCATGGGTTTATATTTGTTTTGATGTTGTGTGACCACATGGCGTACATGTATCATGGGACATGGCTTCTGACTGGCACAGCCCATCCAAGAAGAGATTTGATTATGGACAGAATCTAATACACGAGAAATACTTGTCATCCTGTGCACATACCCTATGAGACTGCTCTGAAAAATTATGTTTCTGAGTAAATGCCTAAATATTTTCACTGCTAAATTTGACTTTAAGGACATGTCATTGGTTTTCATGGCTGATATTAAGTCGCTACATGTCCAGGTATGGAATTTTTTCTTTACCTATTATAACAAGGATGTCATCATCATGGGGTAGCTCCGGTGGTAGAGTGCTGGTAATCCAGATGTGGCAGGTTCAAGTCCTGATTTAGTCTTTTTCTTTTCTCCATCAAATTCAAATGCAAATAACTAGATGCTTACCTTCATATATTGCCTGGTTTTGTGATCATAAGAATGATGCTACAGATGTTGTTTTAAACTGCCAATAGTATGCTATACAACTTCTGTCTTGTACGTAACAGGTTTGTAGGAAATAAAGATACACTATAATTGCTTCAGCTGAAATTCCCCCAATTTCTCGGACATTTTGCCCAATTAATTTGGCAGCAATATAGTGTTCTAAGCTCTAAGATGAGTCATCAAACCAGGGTAATTATTTAAATTATGATTACCAATACAACGACCAATTTTTATCATTAACAATTATGGGGTCTCCAATGCAGAACTTTCCTTGATGTTTTTTTTTTGGGGGGGGGTGTTTTGTGTATTTTTTGTTTGGAGGGGGGTGGTTGCTGAGGGAGGAGGAATGGGCTCAAAATACAAGCAAGTCAATGTATTCATTTAACATTCGCAAAGGCTTTTAGACAAATCTGATTTCAGCTACAGCAGTACAGTTTATGTTTCAGATATTTCAGGTGTGTGAGTTGGCACAACAGACAAATTGAGATGTTGGGAAACTGTGTTTCAGTTGTGTTGACACATGATGCAAATTGAGTCACTAGTCAGTTTAAACTGTTTCATGACAATGTTCACTTTGTCACTTTGCCATGATGAGTCTCCCAACATTAGCCTATTTTGTTACTGATTTTGAATGGGTTCTGATGAGTATGGTCGAGTTGTGCAAGAACTTCAATATCCATGGAGTGTGTGGGACTTATCAAAATGAGTATTGGCTAGTGCTGTATGATGAACTTCAAGTTTCATTCCTTGAGTTCAATGTTGTAAGAAGAGGGTGGCCCTGCAAGATATTCAAGGTTTGTTTTGAATGAATAATCTTTTACTTACTCCACACGTGTAGGTCATAATTAGCATCTACAAATGTCTTTTTACCAAGGTTATTTTATTTGTGCTACATTACTAGCATGCAGTTTGTGCAGAACTGCATCCATGCATGCCCATTATGCCTCTCTGTTCTCCCTTTGTAACGGACCCCAAGTTGCCACCAGTTTTGTACATAGTCATGGATGTTGCGATGTGGAGGGAAAAAAAAAAAAATGGGGGGGGGGGGGCAATAAGGGGAGTGGAGAGGGATGGAAAGAGAAGATTGGTGAATATATTACTGTTATTTTTTTTAAGTATTGAGCATTTTTTATGGGTATCATTTTTCTACAGGCAGTGATTTCTCCCTTTGCTTCTGGTGAGGGCTTCCCCCCCTACAAAAAAGGGGTTTTGGGCCCCCCCCCCCCCCAAATCCTTGCAACACCCATGTACACACTATTTTCATAATGCTCCAATTCACTGGAGAAATACATGTATATAGAGTTTGGAACATCAACCATACAGGAAACTTTAAACTTCAGTCCCAGAAGTGTATTCTTTCAGACAGTTACAAATCTGTGCATGATAAAATGTTGGTTTGGTGACGGGGACATTGTCATACCCCCCACCCCCAAAAAAATGAAGAAAGAAAAAATTGACATTGAATCACGTGAAACTTTGGTTTACATTTCCGTCATCCAGCTCGATGAATTGGTGTCAGTGGGACAAAGCTGAAAACCATGACTGGTCAACAACATCAGTGAATTGGACAGGCTATGGCTAAGCCGGAGCCCCCACCGGGATATGCCTGCTGTATGAATAGCTGGGGCAAACACTTTATCTGCAGGGCATACATTGATTGTGCAGGGTATTGGATCAATAGGTTTTGCAGCGGGCACTACCATTTCTGATGAGCAACAAGAGTAGGCATGCACTTGTGCAGGACGGTCTTAGTGGGATTGTGCATGGAATTCTTTCCTATATTAAAAGTCTAACACGTATTTGTCCATCAAATTAGTAGACTCTTTTAATGTTTCCTTGCCCGCCAACGCAAAATAAACTACACTTTGTCAAAAATCAGGAAGGAAGACACAGCTAAGAAATTTCTGATAAGATGTCTGGATCCCAAGCCACACTCAAGAAAAACTATTTCCTAATAAAGCACCACTTTACCATGTCATGGATTCACTAATTAGATTCATGTTTCTGCACTGTATTTTTTTCAGTTACTTTTATTTTGATCATTTCTTAACCATATTCTCACCCTGAATGCCTTTTTTTGCATATGAACAGTCTCCCAAGCCTAATCTCTTATACAGGATTCATTTTACTTTTTTTCATAGTAGATTTTCAAACTCCACGACTCCCTTCCCTCCTCATCTCTTACACACCAACATGTAACCTGTATTATTTTAGTTATATTTTGTGATTATTTGCTAAAAGAAACCTAGACCTGCTTGTGGATAATGCATATAGCTACTATTTTTTTTTTATGCATTGCAGAATAACAATAATAGTAACTGTTAATTCACACTGAATAACTATCTTCCCATGGTTCTTTCTTTCTTTGAAAACAGAAATAATTGTATTAATTTTTTTTAATTGTTTGAATTTCCTTTTCAATCCCTCACATTTGTATTACAAGGACACCAAAGATTAAAATTTTACCTATGTAAGTGTGCTATTGCTTAGTATATTGTTCGGAATTATCCCAACATTCGGACATGAGAGAACATAGGCACATATAACATCAATAATATTTATGACTTTGTGCCCAATTTGAATGGGACAGCACTTTCCATTTTCTTCTGGCAGGTTTGTTCAGGCTTTAGAAAAACACTTCCTTGGCCAATATTGAGGAACAGCAAGTAAGAAATAAATGATTTACTAACAGAGTTACAGCTCGTACATTATTTGTATATGATTAATCATAAAAATGCAGATATAACCTGGATGTAAGTTACAAACTTATGTGGGCACAATCTTAACACAAAGGGAGTGAATTTATAAAACAAAAATACAATCATGGTAGAAATTCCAATTGTGTATATCTATCAAGATAGCTATAACTCTATCTAAAGTGTTTGTTTTTTGGTGTTTTTTTTTTCAAATTAAAAAAAAAGGTCAATTCTGAGGCCTATCATGTAAGCCAGAGTGAATTGTGACTCATCATTCAGTTATATTTTATATAGTTTGAGTCATAAAAGCTGACGCCATTGAGTAGAGGGTCCATTTGGTTTGCATATTTAAAAAAAGTGGATTTTATTTTACTGCCCAAGTACATAATACACATGTTGTAAATAAATAAATTATAATACAAAAAAAAAACAGAAACAAAAAAGAATTTGTATGGCCTTGACAAATCTCCCTACATTCCTGTGGGTATACTGCTGAATATTCATAGTTGGAATGTCATATGCAAATTACCCACAACCACACACACACAACACACATACCCAGACATAGTGTTCTTAATTTGGGAACAATATGAGGGCTCCTCAAAAAGTAGGTATTCTGCTCAGGGGCTCAAATGGTATGCAGAACAAGTATTCATGTGTGTGTGTGTGTGTGAGTTTGTTTCTGCATTCAATATAGGACGTTGAACAATAGAGGACAATAGGGTCCCCAATTCCCGAAGGTCAACAATTGACGATCGTGAATATGGGAGATCTTCCTAAAAAGTTAGAATACGACCGTACCCTAGCAAACACCTTGATGATTCTCGTTGACTTAACACCTAGCCATCCCCTCTGTAAAATCCTGGATCTCCGATTGCCGCCATCCCATGATCCGATTACAACAAGGGGCTTGACCCTCGCAGTATGTAATTGACCCTAGCATATACCACAATATTAAAATGTGAGTTAAGTTCACGTTCAATGTGGCGTTTAATTATGAGGACACAAAGCCGTATATACTACATAGTGCAAGGTGCAGTACAGTTTCAAAGGCTTGTCCATGGGCTTTGTTTCAGCTGTTTGTTTCTCTTCAACTCAGTACAGACGTAGGCTTAATAATGGGAGGTCTACAGAAAACAGTTGAAATTCGACACATGTACAAACCTGATGGATCTTTCAGGGTTTCGTGTTCATATCTTACGTTTGAGTTTCAATTGAGAAACTTGATATTTTGGAATTCATGAGACACTGCGTTAATCATGAGCTTTTTTTTGTAATAGCAGGAACGTCACCAGATTGAAATTAGCTCTATAGACATTTCGTCTAAATAATACTGAAATTATATTTGTGTAGTATTCGTACTGGTAGTGATACTCGAAGCAGACTACGCTTTAATACGCGTACTCGTATTAATAATGAAAATGTTCTCCCGCTGAAATTGTTGCCTTATACAACTATTTTCCCCGAGGTATAGAAGCAGGAAAAATGTTCACTTGTTCACAATTTTATGTTTATTCATCTTTTGTTTTCGTAAAAAGTTCTGGGAACATGACTTTGTGTATCCACTGCAATGTACTTGTACACGTGGAAAAGTACTCGTACTAGGAATTGATGAAGAAACACTGTTCATTTTTTATTCAGTATAATAATATGCAAAAGTGATGTTTGAAAAATAATGCGACCTACTCGGTCTTTTTTGTTAATTAGCGAGCCGGGTTACTGAAACTGACTCTTAACTAGCCCGCGGGCATTTTCACAAGCCCGCATTTTTTTTCTTATCTCAAATACAAAATGGCGTATTTTCAGGATCAATTCTGAGGCAATTTTGTCAGTGTTTTAGATTAACAGATCTAATAAATTTAACCCTTTTAAACAGTTGATTAATTTAGACACAAATTGATGGGGTTTTCTTTCTGAATTTAATGATTTATTTCTTCCTGTACGTTCATCATTGCCGTATCCTAATATTTTTTCATTCGCCAGCCGGGCTAGTTAAGGAATTAGTTTGACTAGCCCGCCGCTGTTTCGACTAGCATTTGGCTAGCGGGCTACTGCTAATTTCGAACCCTGCTAAAAATGTAGAGGGGAAAACCATTTGAAGTAAACTTGTCACTTAAAGTCTTAAGTTTACTTCAAATGGTTTGCCCGTCGAGAATTTTAACAGTTTCGAGACATCACATTTATTTTGTGTGGCATGTGCACCAAATGCCGGCGCACCAAAAATATTGTGTATTACTCTAACTGCGTTACCACTAAAAATGTAACAGAAGTATTGACAGCTATGTTCCGGTAAAATACAGGCTTTGGAGGGTTTCAAAAGAAGGGATTTTCAAGCCCGGCAAAAATAGGCTGTATTTACTATATCTTGGTCATGCTTACTCTCTAAAAAGTCTATATCAGACTGATCCTGAATTCGAAATTATTTTTGACCAAACCCTTTTCCGGGTCAAAACGGTTTCGGATCCAAAATGACATGGAAAAGTGTCATTTTTTAAGCATTGTTTTCAGATTCGGATTCCGAGTCAATCTTACCAGAGACTTTATAAATTGCAGGCATATACAATGTATACTGACCATCTTGTAATCTGAACAACGCCACAGACGTGAAACAGGCCAGCATTCCTCGCAGAAAACAACTGATTGAAGTTATTGAACTTCTAATATGCATCAATTAAGAACGGGAGTGTTCCGCTCGCCGCAGTATCTTCCAATCGCTGAACACACATAGAAAACACCCATAGGCCTACACGAATCCCTACACAGAACCCTCTGTTACCTTGTTCTATATATAGTGCTGTGTCCAGCGATCTTTTTAGGTGACGTATGGGTCCATATATAGGTCGCTTTTGATAAATTTCTAAAGAAGGGAAAAACCATTCGTCGATGACCAATTTATAATCTGTAAAATTTATGGTACCCACAGATTGACGCACTTCAGCCCTCAAATGCATCAGTAGTATGGCCTATTCGCGTTGTCTTTAAGATGCAGGGATGCCCAGACAGTCTGTACAACCTCATGTTGAAATGTTGGGACAAGGACGCTTCAGCTAGACACACTTTCAAGTTCCTATACTCCATCTTGGACCTACGCTCCTGCTTGGATAGGAATTCAATTTGTATGTATATTATGCGCGTGAAACTCCGGAGTGCACCCTTTTCTCCAGCCCTTAGAGAGAAATCGTGTGTTTATAGAAGATAACCAACCCAACTCAACCCAAACTAACCCAACCCAGCCCAACCCCAACCCAACCCAATCAAACCCAATTAAACCAAACCTAACCCAACCAACCCAACCCAGCCCAGCCCAACCCAACCCAAACCCCAACCCCAACCCCAACCCAACCCAACCCAACCCAATCAAACCCAACTAAACCCAACCAACCCAACCCGACCCAACCCAGCTCAACCCAAACCAACCCAGCCCAGCCCAACCCAACCCGACCCAACCAACGCAACCCAGCCCAACCCAACTCGACCCAATTAACCTAACCCAGCCCAATCCAACCCGAACCAACCCAACCCAGCCCACCCCAACCCAACCCCAACCCAACCCAACCCAACCCAATCAAACCCAATAAAACCAAACCTAACCCAACCAACCCAACCCGACCTAACCCAACCCCCTGTCATGGTGTATAACTGTCCAGCTTTTGTTGACCAAATCCAAATTGGGGATCTCTCTGAAATTGGGGACCTTCCTCTATTGTTCAATGTCCCCTATTTAATGCAGAAACAAACTCGAGCCAACCCAACACAGCCCAACCCAACCCAACCCAGCCTAACCCAACCCCAACCCAACCCATACATCAAGTGGTGTGTAGTTGCCTGCAATCGGGACCACTATTGTCCCTCTTTTGTTTGTACACTAACCTTTTAGAAAGACCTCCCATATGTTTTGTACGCGATCGTAAATTGGGACCTTCGGGAAATTTGGTACCCAACCCCAACCCAACCGAACCCAACCAAATCAAACTAAACCAAACCAAGCCAAACCAAAACCAAACTAAACCAAACCAAACCCGACTCAACCCAACCCAACCTCAACCTCAACCCCAATCCAAGCCCAACCCCAAGCCCTACCAACCCATTCCGACCCATTTACATGGGCTGGGTCAGGCCCATCAGATTTTGTCTGATTCCTACGGACAGGCGGACATGCAGGTAGTGCAGCACATTGATATTACTATAACTGTTATAATTTGGGGAGGGGTGTAAAAGGGGGTTTCCGAACACCCCACCCCACCCCACCCCGATGCCCCCCGAACCGCGCATGGCCCATTCCGATCCAACCCCAAACCAAAGAAATTAAATAACCTGCCTATTGGAAACAAAGCACCATCAATACACGATAACATTCAACTTTATTTTTTAGCTGAAGAACAGAAATATGTTGCGTTGTGGAATTTTAAGGCGGATTCGGAAAACGACCTGAGCCTCAGCATTGGAGAAACACTCATAATACAAAACAGGTGAATATATCATGTGCAAATGTTATCCATACTGATTGTGTTATATATTATCTTAAGGGTGTTTTCACGGACTCCAAATCTGGCTTAATATGTTGAAAAATCCTAGAAAATTCAGTTAACTGTAATTTCAAGGAAAAATGGCTCTTTAACGAATTTTTAAGGGATGAAGATGTTCACAGTGTGAGGCAAGCTAAGCACTGTTTCATGACATCGGCTTAAGCTGTACATTTATTGAAAGATTATATATTTAATTTATTTTCTTTTATTTATTTAATATATATATATATGTTCGGGAGGTATTATAACACTCTGTTTAAGACCAGTTGGAGTCTGGATGGGTGATAATTACCCGAGGTGAAATAAATACTTTTTCGGTTAAAAAAACAAATCTTTTCCGTCAAAAATCAAAACAAGTCAAAAAGTAGACATTGCTAACCATTTTGCTCAACAATTTTAATTCATGTCGTATCAAACACCTCTCTGACTATAATATGAAATGTTTCTCTACAATTCCTTACCCATAGAGCTATATTAAATTACTTGAAAATCTGGACTTTTCCATTTAACGAGGCGAAGCCGAGCGAACCGGAAAAGTCCAGATTTTACCGAGCTATAATATTCCTCCCATTTCACACTTGAAAGCCACTCAGTATTTGTTTTATATAAGTGACCTAAAGATCCTTGTCATATAATATATTTCAACTTTTATTTCAATACAAAATTGGTGGAAAATGTATTTCTCCCACCAGCATGCATTTGCACACAAATACCGCGTCCTAACTGTTGAATAGTATTTCCCATTCCCCATGGGCGAATAGGACTTTTTGAGCCCCTGCGTGAATGGGAGCAATAACGAATGTCATGAGATGTGAGTTCCACCAATCAAATGACAAGGATCTGTATGTCAGTTATATAATATTTTATTGTCCTAAATTCACAACGCAACCCCCCAGGTACGTGTATTCTGCGCGACATCGTGCAGTACGCGCGACGCGCGCGCCAATATCCATAAAGGGAGTTATTAACATCTAATCCGGTTCGTTAGTAAAAACGTCATACACGCGCGCGCGCCACTGATAAGTAGCGCCCATTGGATAAACGCTCGAGGTGCGTTAACTTCCGGTTCCATTTGTGCCCCGTGTGATGTGAAGTACTTTTGGTTGAATTGAGATGACGTCACACTAATGAACCGGATTCGCGAGCTGGACAATCCATTATTTAGCTAGGGGTGTTAAAAAAAAAACATGAAGTAAACTTGTTGAGCAAATCGGGTTTTTTTTACCGAAATGTATTTCGGCTCGGGTAATTGATCAGCATTCAGACTCCACCGGTCTTAAACAGAGTGATTAAAACTTCCAAAGCACACATTTATTCCTTTATTAAAATGAATTTACGTTTTCTGTTTTTATAGTCACGATGATGATGATTTTTGGTATGTGGCAAGGTCAACAAAGACGGGTCGAGAAGGCTATGTTTCCAAGAACTTCATTGTACCTCTCACGTTAGTGTTGGACTAAGACGTTGGTTTTGGATAATGGACTTCTGCTGCGCGGTCCATTTCGATTCAATAGTGCACCCTCGCAGGACTAGCTACAGTATTAAGCCCATTAATAACTAGGGCGGGGCCTCGTCCATGGCTTTTTCTATGCCCATTTCAAGCTTTAGTTTAAAGATGTTTGAAATTTCATTGTTAGTTTGTGACGAAAAGCAAAATCGTTAATATGAATAATTGTTTATGGACAACATGATGTTGAATATGATGGTTCTCAACGAACTTTTAAAAAAAATTTAATCTGAATAAATTGGCTATTAAAAGTCAACCAATCAGATGACAGGGATTTATTCAGGTGTTATATAAAACAAATAATGAATGTTTCATGTTCGTGCAATGGAAAGAATAATTTCATTCGGGGACAGATGAAATGTTCAATATTTCATCTGTCACCTCATGAAATTATTCTTTCCATTGCACTCACAAACATTCATTATTTGTATATTATACACCACTCTACGGTTTGATACATTTCTCATTTATAAAAAAAAAACCGACTACACTGCTAAGTTGCTCCAATGGCTTATTTCGGGACCATTGACTGCCCCTCAAAAATATTTCCTCGCCATCCCACCCCTCATTGCCCCCTTCTCCTTAACAAAGGCAATTAGAGTCGGGCCCCGCCACTGCATCACTGCACATACTTCCCAAACCTTCACGCGATGTGGTGGTACCGTACATGTATGTGGGCCTCAGCCTGCACTTGGCATGCCATAAAATGTCCACTGACAGTGTTGAAACAGAAAAAGTACACATAGTAATTTTATTTCGAATAGCCTTAGACCCCTTTGTAGTTTGAGTCAATCGTTATTAATTTTAACTTGACAATTAGATATATTCAACTTCTTTTTACTACTTCGAAAAACCATAATTGTACATTTTTCAAGTTAAGTGACAATCTGTTAAACTACAACAGATACAATAGTATCTACATTTTTGTTATTACTTGTTTTGAGTCAATCATGATTTTGTTGTTGGGCGGGGAAACCAATATTAAAAGGCCGTATTTGGAAGCTCTACCGATTTCCTCTCAGGTGTTACTTTGGTGGTCTTAGTCGCCATGGAGCTGAGCGGAAACTCTTACAGCCTGGTGTCAAGCAAGGAATGTTCATCGTGCGGGATAGTGAGTCCAAGCCAGGTATAAGATAAGTTAAATAGCAGTAAAAGTGGTTTTATAACAGACATTTGACATTCACGTACGTCTGTACAACGAGTGTAGGCTATTTATTTCAACATCAAGTTGGATACTGAACATTTCACGATTTGATATTGGACATTACGTAAGTTTGTACAAGGTGATGCAGTAGTACGCCAGAGTTTGATGTTTTGTTTCAATAGATTCAATAGTTTTGTTATTTTCTCTCGATTTCTCCAGGATTTGTCCGATTTGTCTTTGGGAAAAGTCCCTAAAATCGTCATGGGTGTCAGACATGGTCAATCGTCATGGTCTCAGTGGTTTTTGGGGTTACGAAATAAATACTTTCGTCCTGTGCGCACAAGACCCAAGGAAATTAGCAGGGCCCGCACGAGCGACCAGAAATACCGTGTGCTTTGGGCAGAGTTGTAATGAATCGAGACCACGGGGCGTAAATCCGGGGGTGGGGGTGGTGGTATGTATCCCCCCCCCCCCCTTTTGACCACTTTTTCGCGATGATGGAAAAATGCGGATTTCGAGTTATTTTTCGGACATCCCAACAACAAAAATGTAGCACCAAAAAAGTGGAGAAACAAAGTACAAAAGCTTTCAAAATGCACCTTTTCGGTGTAAGCGCAAGTATACATATACACCTATATCCTGAAGAGCACCCCTTCGTGTGTGATGTCCGACTCCCCACTTCCTATACCAGGAAATACCCTGTCGCAATCCGAAAGTGTCTACGAAATGCATTCGGTAAACTTCGGACATTTTTAGAAACGGTAGGCATTCCTCCCGTTTTGGTCACGTGCCGTATACATAATTGTGGCGGCTACCTGACCTAGCTACATTAACAGATGAGTCAAACGCATGTCAACATTTTGCAAAAGTAATTGATTCGTACCTTGACGATTTTTTTTGTTATTATTTAATAGTTGTGGTATTAAAGACAAATTGTACTTGGTTTATTGGACGGATAGTGGATAAGCTTCCCTCGATATTGCAAGTTCTGAAACACGTTTGTCATCTTCCAATACCTCAGGGGTAATATCGACGATCAAACAATGTTATACTGTTTACTATACATGTATATTAAGTCATTTCCACTGTTTAAAGTTTGCTGACTAAAGTATGAAGTGCGGTTAATCATGTGCGGTAATGATGCACTTACGATGTTTTGTTGTAGAAAATGCTAGTGGACTCAGAATGAAGCTTTCCGACCCCTGTCCTAAGGAGACCCCCAACACCATGGGCTTAGACAAAGATGAGTGGGAATGTCGCCGCGAGTCCCTGACGCTAGGAGACAAGCTTTGGGTTGGCCGTTTTGGAGAAATCTTTAAAGGTCGTTTTTATACTCTTGAAAATATGCAATGCATTTATTGGTTCAGTGGTTTCTTCAATAATGTAAACTAGTTTGTGCTTTTTTCGAGTTTTATTTTGAAAACAGGTTTAATTTATTTGTTATGAACATGTTTCAATTTGAATGAGTCCTCGACCAGAAAAATACCGAATACAAATACTCAACAAATTTCGAAATGTCTCCAACCCGAAAATTATTTATACTTACAAAAAAACACAATTAAATCCGATAATGATCGGACCTGGAAGCAGTCTCCTGAGCATTGCAGGTCTGTTTGTGCACATTAGAAACACAAAATTAAGCTTTTTCAAAAGTGTTCTAAACGCCGGGAGAAAAAAGGGACGGGGAAGGAAAATAAATAGGGGGCCTATTAATATTTCGTAGGGTGACATAAACCTATAATTCGTTACAGGCCACAGACAGTCGATTTTTAACGTTTACATGTTGATTGCTGCAGTGCTTTAGGCTGCTGCAGTAGCTGCTTACTTCGCTTTTGCGTGCCCGTGAAATAGCCTTCAGGGTTTTATCCTGAATGACAATTGACTTTTATGTTTCCCCAGGTACTTGGCTTGGGAAGACCCCAGTGGCCATCAAAACATTCGAAGAGGACACCGTGATTGTGAATGACTTCCTGGCAGAAGCCAATGTCATGAAGAAGCTTCGCCATCCTAAACTCTGCCAACTCTTTGCAGTTTGCACTAAGATGGTACGGATTAGGCATCGTTATAAGTTTTCACAAATTATCTGTTTGGCAATTGGCCTAGTTCAAACTTCTTTTGAAACATTCACAAGGTTGAATTTAGGAGAGAGGGCCAACGATGGGGCCATACAGCCAACATCTTAAATATGCAGATTTAAACAGGTTGCCTACATTTTTGTCATTGTTTTACACCAACAATCGATATCCAGGAACCTATCTACATTGTCATGGAGTTCATGTGCAACGGCAGTCTGTTGCATTACTTAAGAGATGGCGAAGGACGCAACCTGAAGTTGCCCGAGCTTGTTGAAATAGGAGCTCAGGTCAGTATAGATTTCTTTCTTTCCCCAATTTTCTCCAAGCGTTCATTCTAAATGACGTTTTAAACGTGAACGTAATTTTTTTCCTCCGAATAGATTGCATCCGGCATGGCCTACATGGAGTCCATGAAGTACGTTCATTGTGATGTGGCTACTAGGAATGTACTGGTGGGAGAGGGTAACATCGTTAAGGTGTCTGGTTTTAGGCTGGCCAGAATGATTGAGGAATCAGAGTACATGTATACTGCAAAAAAAGGTACCGGCACTCCTCCTTCCCCCATGTCAATTGCTTTTTGGACAGAACATGCTTAAAATATCTACATTTTTTTTGGTAGTTAGCCAATACTCACTCAAATATTTGTAGTTTATAGAGCTATTTTTTTTCACATATTTTTTCTGGGCTAGTAATTTGCCTTGCCCACATGCCGATCTCAAAGTGTGAATCTGCTATTTTTCCATGGATTTTGGGACGACTTATGGCGAGTTTGACCTTACATGGAATTTATAGTTCGAGTACGTGAATTCAGAAATTGCACTTGATATACCTGCGGTACACAGCAAAGGGGCTTTTGGGGAACGTACTTCCTAAGTACAACAAATATGGAGCATTCTATTGTAGCTTGAGCCCTGCGTGTATCGTCTATAAACGTATTGCATTTGTATTTTTGAATGTTCTTTGCAGGCGTTTTCCCAGTCAAATGGGCAGCCCCTGAGACTTTCATGCACGGACGAGTCAGCACCAAGTCTGATGTCTGGTCCTTTGGTGTCTTGCTGACTGAGTTGGTCACGCATGGATGTATACCTTATCCAGGTAAGACTAACTGTAGTCTAGTTTTTCTGGGGTATTTTTTTGAGCACCTGTTTCATTAGTGCTTAATTAAATATTGATTCGTGGAAAGATTAAAGTTCAATGTTTACTTTTAGTTCTCTTCAACACCAGTCCACTTGCACTCAATTCCTATTTGTGTTCAATTCCTCTTGGAAACGAATTTTGATTATTTTTCCCTCTCCTTGCATACTTCCACGTGTGCTAATTTCATATACTCAACAAAACAAAAAAGTCCCCCTTCTAATACTTTTTTGTCTAACTCAAAAACTGCTGGGCACATCTTGCTCAAATTTCGACTGATCAGTACAGACATTCCTTTATACTTTTTATTTGGCCCTACTTGTTCTCTCTCAAAGGTATGTCGAACAAGGACGTCATGGATAAGATTCAGCACGGCTACCGCATGCCCAAGATGGCTGATTGCCCTCAAACGTTGTACAAACTCATGCTCAAGTGCTGGGACTGGGATCCCGCGGCCAGACACACATTTCAGTTCCTGTGTTCCTACTTGGATCATTGTTTCGTTTCATCGAAGCCAGACTGCTAAGGCCAAAGTTTCTGGGAGCTGTCCCCGGCAGTGCGGCTTTTTGCCTTTTTTTTTTTTTTTTTTTTTTTTTTATTTTTGTAGGCTTTTTTTGATGACTGGTGCCCAAATAAAACTAAACTTAGTGCAAATAATTTATGAGAGTCCAGAATTCCATAAATCTTATCTTCGATCATAACCTAATCTAAATTAAAAAAATTGCACAGCAGCAGCAGAAGTTCCAGTCAGTAGAGCGAGTTTGGGTTTTTAAACATATTCTTGTATTGAAAAAAAAACTTTTCATTTGCCGACGGCTATGGCACGCGACAGCGCGCATACCAGAAACAAAACTTTTTTTTTGGGGCTAAGGAGTAAAATTTAAATTTTGTGGGGGAAAATTTAAATTTGTGGTGGGAAAAATACTTGTATAGTGTTCATGATCAGGACCACTAATAAAACAAATGTACTGTACACATTTCGCAAAGAATTCTGTCAATTAAAGACATCCACATATGCCCACAAAAACATAATCACTCCACAACGTCCAAAATTCCAGACCATTTTCAAAATAATACCTGGGATTGTTTCGTCGGCTACTCTGTCCACACCTAGGGTTTTTTTATTGTAATTACCCACTTCGTTTTAATTTAGTGCAGGGGTAACTGATGCTTTTTTACGTGCCTCTGGCCGCAGAATGCAGACCAGTCTTCCCTGAAAGATACAACTAATAAGAGAAACATCTTTATTTTGTGCATATGGCTTAAAAGTAGAAATAACGTTTATGTGTCTTATGTAGGAATGGTTCCTGTATATATTACTAGTAGGAGACGAGTATTATTAATTTGCATTATCCGCAACAGATTTCAAATTCTGAATGATAATATTGTGTACTCTATACTTCCAACAAAATGCCTTAGAACAACGTAGTGCAACTGTATACATTTTAATAATACATGTATTCAAAATTAGCTGAAAGTTACTGCATTTCGTAAGTAATTATTTTTAAATGTGGTTGGAATTTGTTGGGCAATTTTGGTACTTCCCAGCCAGCACAGATAGGTCCAATAGTGGGCTAATCTTGGCAAACACTTAGCAGTGGGCTTATCTTGGCAAAACAGTTGACCAATCTTGGAAGCCAATCTTGGGCAGAACTTGGCCAATATTGGCCTAATATTACCCAATATTTGGCCGCGTACGAAATTCGTTCACTGGAGCAAAATTGGTCCTATTATTGGCAACAATGGCAATATGGGCATAATATTGGATGAAAACTACAGGCCTTTGCCAAAGTAAAGGCCTGTAGTTTAACATTGCATCGGTACAACGTTGCAATGTTATACCGATATTACCATTGGTGTCAATACACAATGTAGGCTATATAAATCGGACCAAATTGTGCCAATGAGCAGAATGTACGTTGGTCAATATTGGATAATATTGACTGAACATTGACAAGGGCCAGCCCATGCCAAAGCTCAGCCAATATTATGCCCACATTGCCATTGTTACCAATATAGCACAAATTTTGCACCAATGAGTAAAACGTATGTGAGCCAGTATTGGGTAAAATTAGGCCAATATTGTCCAAGTTCTGCCCAAGATTGGCGTCCAAGATTGGCCCACTCTTTTTGCCAAGTGTACCCCAATATTGGAAATATGGGTCTGTGCTGGGTGGGTTGGGGTTGGAACTGTTCAGTGAGATCTGCATCAAGTGCAGGCATGGTTTTCCAATTTAGGGCCTACCGTCCTATTACAATGACATAGCTTTACATAATTATATGAGGACCAAACAATTAAGATCGATTAATGCCTAACAAAATATTTGGTCCTATACATCCAATTGAACATGATAACATAAAATGTACATACAAAATATGAAAGTTGTTCATATACATTTGTATGTGCATTAAGCGTGAAAAAAAAAAACACATTGTGAATAATTTAGACGTCTCCAAGTATATGTACTTAAAAGATTATGCTTTATGATGTATTGCATTACTGGCGAGCTCTATAGCATCATGAAGGGACAATGTTTAGATATGGACCCTTTGCCGTTTATCGTGATGATATTTCTTAAGCCATATTTTTAGAATAAGTTAAAATATATAGTATATTATCTGCATGATTCACCGAAAATAAAATTAGTGAAATACTAGTTTGTAGGTCAGCGGTAACGTGATTCCTGTAGGTAGTTAGCGAAATTACATGTAAACACATTTTTAACAAAGTGATTAAGTGTCGTAATCTCTTAAGTTTAGCCTTGGAGTACTTGAAAGTTCGCTATAGGACGGACTATGTAAAAGCATAATTTTTTTTTCTTATAGATTTATCTTATTTTGAATTTGTTTGAATTTGATTTGGTATAAATGTGTACTCCTGGGGTTTTTTCATCGTGACATTTTGGACTATGTTTAAGTTGTTTTCGATGCACATGTATGGTAATTATGGTTTAAGATTTATCAACGTTCCCTACGTGTAAATGTAAGCTCTGAGAAATCTGATGAAAGTGGTGCCCAGAAATTAAATTGCTTAAAGAGAAAGAAGCTAGAAAGTTAACTGTTTATATCGCTCTGTTGTTCCGCCGCGGGCTCCAGAACGCTTATTTCAATTCAATTCAATTCATAAACATTTATTTCCACTCTGTGGAGGCAGCATCCTAAAAAGCCGAAGCTTGTGGTAGATGTGCCAAACAATACAAGACAAAACAAGACAAACAACATTAATTATAAAATTTGAAATAATAACATTATATATCAATAGCGGCTAAGCCAACTTAATAATAAATCAGGTATTCTGAGAATTAAGTAGAAATGTTTTTAGTTTATATTTGAATGTATTACTTGAAGGGCAATTAGTTAAAGACGGTGAAAGACAGTTCCAGTTTTTTGGTCCAGAGAAAGGAATGGTATGTTGAGAAAGAGTTGTTCTGACTTGAGGTTTGTGTAATTTGCATGAGGACCTAATATTATAATCCTGAATGGATCTATTAAATTGGAAGAGGTTGTGTAACGATTCAGGAAGTTGGTTGTTTACAAATTTATACAACATTTTGCTGAAAGATAACGGACAAAAGCTTGTGTTTCATGAATAAAGGAGTGGTGTGTTCATTAAAGTGCACCTTACATACAATACGAATAGCCCTTTTCTGTTGTTGAATCAATTTATCAAGATTTGACTTGTAAGTGTTGGTCCAAATGATGTTAAAGTAAAGAGAGGTAAGAGAGAACTAATGAACAGTAAAGAGTACGCAAAATGCTCGACGGAAGAATAAACTTCAATCTGCTCATCATGATGCCAATATTTTTTAAAATTTTGTTTTCTAATTCTTTTATGTGGAATTTCCATGAAAGACGTTTATCAATATAAACACCAATTTTTTTTTAACTTGACAACTAGATATAGGCTATTCAACTTCTTTTTACTACTTCGAAAAACCATAAATGTACATTTTTTTCAAGTTAAGTGACAATCTGTTAGCCTGGAGCCCAACCGATACTTTGTTTAATTCAACATTGAAAACATTTACAATAGCATCTACATTTTTGTTATTACTTGAGTAAAATATATTTGTGTCGTCGGCAAAGAGGATAAAAGAAAGGACTGTCGAAGCATTGCAACTATCATTTATGTACAACGAAAATAACAAAGATTATTTGGGTTTGATAAATAATTCTAGTAGAAACCGTAACCTGAAACGGAATCCCGCCCCAGGAAAAGGGGGCCGGGTGGGCTAGAAAACCTAAAAACTTACCACGACTGCAACTTCCAGGCGTACAAAACAATATATTTGCTCACCTCTAACGAGTTCGTCTCTTACCAGGTACACAGCCCCGCGAACTCCTCGCCTCCGGTCAGCTAGAATCACGAATGACTTGATTCCTCTGTCGCCCTCATGGTTTAGAGCGGTACAAATATAGCAAATTCTTTCGATCTGGAAATTAGACAATAACTCCCGCTCCACCGAAAAATGAGG
Source organism: Patiria pectinifera (assembly GCA_029964075.1). NCBI lineage: Eukaryota > Metazoa > Echinodermata > Asteroidea > Valvatida > Asterinidae > Patiria > Patiria pectinifera. The sequence goes on along the minus strand of CM057142.1, from coordinate 29,470,125 downwards.
GCGCTTTCCCTATAGTTGTGTGATTGTATGTGTGGGGGAGAATTTACACTTCACAACAACAATTAGTTGCAGTGACAATTACAACCTCTTCTTTTTTGGCGAAATGAGTAAGTCATTTGCGAGTTAAATGTGAATTATTGTAAAATCCTGTGGTTTTTCTTTTGTACATTTGGTACTCTCTTATATACAAAGTCCACCGGATTTCTCCTACATGTACGTTTACTGTTAGCGGAAGAAACGCCTGAGTGCTGCAGGTAGTTCACACCAGTTTAATCACATTTTAATCACATTTGAACTTAACAGTTTCCAACTTATGGCACGCAATGTTCAGGTTCTGCTAGCGGTTCCACCTTTACAGCCTTTGTACAGATGGTTAATAATTTGCATAGCATCGAATGACGCGTGACTTTCCTCAAAACAGCGACTGTTACGAAAGATGTGGGGTTTTTTGGCTCGATCAGTGCATTGTACTTCAGGCTGTGTGCATTCTTAAGGACCCATTCGCTGCAACATCATTCTTAGGGGTTCGATTATTTTATTACTCCTCAAACTTAGAATCAAATTTTCATTTTACAGAAAAAACCGAGTTTGATTTTAAATAAATGACTAGAATTCCAGTGGAGCAGAAGTACATAGGAAATAGTGCTCTCTTAATTTAAAAGATTTTAAAAAGTCATTATTTCCATTTTACAATTCTGCCATCCTACTGAATTGGAGGGACAAGGCTATTTGGCGTAAAATTCATTCAATGGAATAGATCGAATTATTTCTCACTCGAATTGTGACTGAGCTGATTCTTTTTCAAAGTAAATAGCAATCTTTATTTCACCATTTAGAAATATGTAGAATCCCTTAAAGTGCTTAAAAAATATCCATTCATTAAATTTCAATTAGGCTTTTGCATTCGTGCGTGTATCCGCACGTAATTACCATAACCACAACTGTACTGAAATTTGCATCCTTGTGGAGACATTTCTTTGTTCTCGTGTAGTAAAGATTTTGAGTTTGAAAGTGTAGTTTCAAAATGCTCTTATTTTCACCAGAATTAAATTCCTTAGCTGAAATTCGGACTTAATATCCCTTTTCTAAAACTCTACCACTTGCGACGGATCAACCCACCTGTGTAATTCCTAGTTTTTGAGTAAAATCCATATATCTATTTCGTGAAAACCTTGTGGAGACGTATTCATCTATAGAAATTGCCCTATTGAGACGTATACAATCTTGTGCATGTCTCCAGAGGGCACGGTGTATCAGATCGTCATTTCTTGACTGGTAATTTTGCAGATTTCCGAAAGGCAGTTAATTGGTACGTGTCATTTTTTACTCTCTACCATTTTTTTCCACTCAACTTTGCATGTAAATTACGCATACAAGTTCGTGTTCGAGCTTTGAGATACAGCTCCATGGTGCGAGTTTCAGTCTAGCTACATTGAATTTGGGTTCCCACTTAAACAGGTGTTGCCGAAATGCCGAGGGAAAGTAATGTTTCCATACTGCCTAGAACATAGTCGTTGATCTCTCGTCACAATATAATGAGAGATGTCACCAGGGGCGTAACTTCCGAGGGGATGGGGGTACTGATACCCAACCCCTCCCCTCCCCTGTACTTTTTGATTTGGGGATGGGCTGAATCATCCCCCCACTTTCCGTGATGAGAAACAAAAAAATACGGATTGAACAAGTGGCATTTGAGAGATTAAATATGATAAATACCGTCAATTAGGGTATACAAAGTTCATTGACCTCGCACAAGGTCACCAAAATATTATGGCAAGAATACCCAAATTTAAGATATGGGTCATGAAAAAGTGGGGTTTTGAATAGAAAATCTTCAAAATATCTATAAAAAGGACATAGAACCGCTATGGGGATGTTAAATAAGCTTACTTTCAGTGACATATTGTAGATTCCTTCCAGTTAGGTTTTTTTTCGAATTTTCTTTTTCCTTTTCCTACCCCCCCCCCTCCAGCCCGCGAACCCACCACCCCACCACCCCAAAGACCCAACCGGGCGCCATGGCTACGCCACTTGTTGTTATAGCCAGTCACACGAGACAGGCATTGTACGGGCAATCGTCAATACCAAAATGACAGTCCAAAGCCGGAAGCGTTTAATTTCCGCAAACTGTCTTATAAAATGTACGTTCTCTTCTCTGGGATTCTCCGGCTTCTAGTAATTTTGGTTCACCTCAAAGATGTATGTGAAAATGCCACGTCCCCGTGAGACGTGGTTGGGCGTAAGCACACGAGTTTAAAAAAAAACCGCCAATATTGATGTTCGAGGCTTGCTTAATTGCGCACTGTCAGAAATTTTGTCATAATTTCATCGACTGCCTCTATTCTCAATTCTCGTCTAGTTTTACATAATATTTCATTGCGCGCACCGGCCTCAACCGTCTTAGGCTGTACTGACTGATCAACAGCTGTACCCCTGAATCGCAACGATGACTTTTGGCAAAATCCCAGTGTTTTTATCAAAGCCATACGGGGAGGCGTGTGCAATACCTTCCTCAACATTACGAGTGTATTCTTCTTCTTTTCGCTCGATAAACATACGTTGCGCACTGGAGAGTGAAATGTCTGATTGGGTAGATCACCTCAGGAAATAGATTGAAAGAACTAAATTTTCCATTACATTTAAAATACGTCAGACACCGAAATTCTTGTGCATTAAAGGAAATTGAATGCTAAGCCTGAGGGGCATTTTTAGCGCGAGGCCTGTTGATTCAGAAGCGTCTTTTTCATCTTTGAATGTGACTAAATCAATTTAAGACGCGAGACTGACTTTCATGGCTTGATTGCCTTCTGGTAAGACTTTGATTAAATTACGCGGCGTTAGTTGTCGCTGGCACAAAACGTCGGACTTTATGACAGGAGAGTTGTTGTGAAAAGCAAACAATATTTGCCCGTGACATTGCATACATTGAACGCAAGAGTTATGCGAGGTGTAGAATGCTCTACGGATTTTCTCCATCCCAACCACCATAGAAAAAATCAACACAGCAAAGCTCATATATGTGAAACAATCCTCGACTGAACTGCATTACCAAGGGAGTAAATTTGTCTCAAGGACAAGGGGAGAGCAATGTTAAAAATCCCGAAACCTTTACTTTATTGGAAATTCATTTCATTTCCACATCCATTACGTCAGAACGAACAATATTAATTATTCAACCGATTCTTTACTAACGGAAAAGAGGAGCAGTACATGAGACAATTCACCGACATATTACTGAGAATAATAAACATTCTGTGATACAAAAACTATAGGTTGTGTTTTTTCATTCTTAGCATTAGTCCGGGCACGCTATTATATCACGGAAGCCCCCTTTAATGACGAAAGCATTGTGTGCTAGCCATGGTTCTGTAAAAAAAATAAATCAAGGATTAAGGATTAATTGTTACTTTGTACATATCATAGCTAGCACAATGTACAGTGTAAGTCAACAAAAAGAAACCCAAATGTCGGAACTATTGTTGTATCAAAGTTCTGCATGTAGCACTTTTAAAATCTAGGATATGAAAGCCCAATTCATAAGCTTTCTTTAAGTACAAGAATAATTCAAATCACTCACGTACTTTTCAAGTTACAGAATTTTAAACACAACCACCGTTAAGGTTCTGTCCACGGATCACAGAAAGGGTGTGCGTTATTTCAGCAAAACGATAACAATTCACACACATCCCTATGTGATTTCTTTTCGTTTTGCTGAAAGAACACTGAACGTTTTTGTGATCCGTGGCCAGAACTTTAAAACGGTGGTTGCGTTTAAAATTCCGTAACTTGAAAAGTACGTGAGTGATTCCAATGATTCTTGTACTGAAACCAAGCTTATGGATTGAGCTTTTATATCCTAGATTTTGCAAGTGCTACATGCAGAACTTCACTAAAACAATGGTCCCGACATGTGGGTTTCGTCTTTTCTGACTCACCCTGTATTCGCCATTAAAGAGGGCCTATGTACATGAGTGTACAGTGTAGGTTACTATGGCTGAGTAGTTAAAAGAGGGTCTTGGATGAGTCCCAATCCCTCCAAAGTCTTTTTTTGGGGGGGGGGAGGTATTAATGCATGCCTTCAGTCATGTTCTGTATAATGTTTAATGTAATGTAATGTACATTACCAACAATCCATTTACGCAATCCATTAACTCTCTACTGCGGAGCGTCTTTGTATAATTTTTTAATTGTTTTTAAATTTTAACCGGTTCATTTTTCTTTTAAGCGCCTGGATTTTGCGTCCATTTTGACGGCTTCGGCGCTATACAAGAATTAGTTATTATGATTATACGTGTAAAGGTACCATCAAGGAGACACGGTATCGTAATTTCTTCGAACGGTGGAAGACACCTGTCATTAGGAACACATGTCTTCCTAATGTCACAGCCCCCCTTTAGAGGAAACATTTTGTTGTCGCAATCAGGTTATTTTTGTTGCTCGTGGTCTCATTAGTAAACATACCGAAATTCGTGGGAAAAAGGACAATGGAATATTGGGTTAGGCCACATGTAAGTTTGAAAAATGTTGTGCACAAGTCTATGGGGATGTCTCCCAAATGTCCAATCCAGGTACAGATGTTCACGAACAGCACAGCTGTGTTGACTTTATACAGAAAATGTATACATCAAAATCCACCTGATTCTGCATGTTTCCTTTTAAAACCTGTTAACAAGGCCGTTTTGCTGCGATTTCAGTCTAAATAATATTTTTGGAGGGAAGGGGGTGTCAAGAAAATAAGTTATTAACGGAATCCGTTTTACAGTGGTGGTAGGAAAACAACATTTAATCAAATAATTACTTACGTGCTAAACTCTGTAACTTTCAATCAATCCTGCATGATTGTAATGAATTTTTTTTAAAGTGTTGAAAGCGCCCTGATATTTCACACGTGTCGATCCAGCGGTTGGAATTTTAAAAACTCATTATGATTTAGACCATGAATGTAATTCATTTCTCGCTTGCTTCAGAAATGCATACATTCCGTAATTAACATTTAATGCAATGTAATTGAAATCACACTCTAACGTTGTGTACAGTACCCAACTCTGATCTCAAACTTGTTACTGCAGTACGACGAGAGTGTGAAGTAATTACATCCGGGTACACACTTTGGTGGCTCAAAGTAGAATATAGTCATGTCTTTGTATTATTGGCCTACGGTTCCACTGCACTAATTACGTGCTCAAAGGAAACAACGCAAAATCTGACACAAAGAGCGCCGCCTTGTAACGCTCAGGAGCAAGGTGACAACATTTTTTGTAACTGAAAACTAAAGATTACTACTTCTAGAACAATTTTCTGTTCAATTATACCAGAGGTAGCCCCGTTATATTTGTATATATTCCCTCTCCCAAAACCACCAAGGGCGGATCCAGAACACAATTTTCGGGGGGGCCAAAAAAAATTTTGGTCCCCCCAAAAAGTGGGTCAAAAAATTACGGCGTGGGGTTCGGGGCCCGCTTAAGGGCCCCGAAAATTTTTTGGATTCTAGATGCTCTGTGGTGCGATCTGAGGCAACTTCTGACCACTTTAACCAATGTTTTTTTGAGGAAAAGATGGTGGTGTGCTCATTGCCTGCCTTTATTGCGATTTCACATAAAAAAAAAAAAAAAATGGTTTCGTTTTGGGAAGCCATGGCCTGGATCCGCCCTTGAAAACCACCCCTAAAAAAGTTGCCAATCCCTGGGCCCAGGTCTAAATACACCCCCCCCATGCGAAATACACCCGTAAGTTGGGCTTTTTTTCGAGCAAAATTACCCGAGTTTGAAGCCACGAGTCACAAATGCCTGATCTCTATAAATATTTGTACAATCAATATCCCAATATAGGCCGCAAGGCCCTTTTAATCAAAATTATCTGTGGGATCACAAAATATTTATGAGCTCGAGCGCAGGAATCGTACAGCTACATCATGTACTTAGTTGTGTGCGCCCTTAGGTTTAACAAACTACTCTTTGACTGATTGATGGTCATGCAAATTTGACATCAGTTGAGAGGAAATGGCTTTAAAGATAATACTCAACATTTCGAGAAAAAAATGTAATTGGATTTTCACCAGAAATGTTATTGATTTCTGATTACGCATTTTATCAACATCGATGAAACATAACTCAAATTAAATAGCTATAGAAGGATATGACAAAGTAGCATACCTCTTTCTGATAGAAGATGATGATGCTTTCATGCAGTATTTAAATTAACTACTTGGAGTTTGAGGAACAGCTAATATCCACTTTCTTTCGCTTTCGTTTTTCAGATTCCACATTAGAATTAATTTCCAATAAAATGTGTAAGTAAAGCCTAAGGATTTAATCCATTTGACAACCAGTAGAAGCTTGACGTTTCTGTCAAACGTCATGCCATGTGTTGATCCAACTAGAAGTGAACATCTGCGGCACGGTCAAAGAAGGAACGGAATCAGGACCTTTCTGTTCTTAGGGTAATCTTCAAATTTGTCCAGGTACCATCTGCAATTAGACACAACAAAATAAGAAAAATGAACGTATAGATATCAACCGATCGAGGCCTTTGAAATGTGCTGCTGCGTTTAGCTTTGGTTGTGGTTTTTGCTTTGGCTTTTGGATTTGCTTTGCATTTCGCTTTTCTTTGGCTATGGCTTAGGGTTTTGATTTTGATTTTGATTTTGCTTTTGCTTTGATTTTTGATTTCAATTTGGCTTTGGACTTTGATTTGAATTAAGATTTGGCTCTGGTTCTGTGTTTGGTTATGGATTTGGCTTTGGTTATGGTTTTGGCTTTGGGTTTTGATTTCAATTTGGCTTCGGACTTTGATTTGGATTGCAATTTGGCTCCGACTCTGGCATTGTGTTTGGCTTTGTGATTGGCTATGTGTTTGGTTATAGACTTGGCTTTGACTGTGGATTTGGCTTTGACTGTGGATTTCAATTTGGCTTCCGACTTCCGACTTCCGATTTTCATTTGGATTTGGCTCTGACTCCAGGTCTGTGTTTAGCTATGTGTTTGTTTATGGATTTGGCTTTGAATGTGGCTTTGGATTTGGCTTTGAATTTGACTTCAGATTTCAATTGGGCTTCGGACTTTGATCTGGATTTGGATTTGGCTCTGACTCTGGCTTTTGTTTAACTAAGTGTTTGGTCATGGCTTTGGTTGTGTGCTTGGTTATGGATTTGGCTCCTGATTTCACTTTTGCTTTAACTGTGGCTTTGGCTTTATCTTTCGCTTTGACTGTGGCTTTGACTTTAGTTTGGCCTTAGGTTTTTTATAATTTCGTTTTGCCATCAATGACTTTGCCTTTGGTGTTGGTTTTTATATTTTTGAAAAGGCTTGCATTAAAAAAGGATCGGACCTTGTATTTTTAATTTCATACCGATGATGGGCAAACGCCTTGATCAGCCCGATGTAGCCAGCCGTGAAGAAGGCGAACGCCACGCTATGCAGTGTCCAACAGGCTAAGGCGAAGCCGCTCCACTCCACAATCTCACCGAAGTAATTGGCTCCTGAGACGTACTCGAACAATCCGCCTACAGGGACGGTAATGTATCAAATTAATTGGCTTGTGAACTATAGAGGCACTTAAAGGGAAGATACAACATTTGCAAACGTCAAGAAATGAAGTGATCAAATTATCACGAAGTATTATACAGGATTGTTAGGGAAAGACATTCTTAAGCAACCTGTAAAATCGTAGCTCCTGGTGTGCTGACATTTTCAACAACCTGGTGTGCTGACATTTTCAAGAAAAATTGTATTTTTCCAACGCTGGTCGGCCGACAAGCGATGGAGAAAACTGGCCTTTTTTTTCAAAACTGCCCTTAATTTTTCATAATTAGTTTTTTTCCACATTTTCTTTGCAATCGATTACACACCTGTGAAGGGGTATAAGCCTGCCGGACTGATTCTCTGACCTTTCAATTACCCAAAGTCAACAAACTGCTCCGTTTCATCTTAAGTGGGGTCAAGGAACGAGACAACAAGAACATGATGTTGTTTTTCTTGTTTTTTTCCCAGCATCTTCAAGCCCAAAACGTGAAACAAGTCAGTTTAACAATATTTGCTATGATATTCTAATGCTTCAAATCCATTGACTAATGAAAATTTCAGCAAGAGCAAAATGTTGTACATTCCCTTTACCTTGAATTCTTAAAATGTGCATAACTTTTGTTATATAGTTTTACTTCAGATTCAATCTTTGAATAGTATATGGTCTGGAGCTCAAAAGGCTTATGACTTTTCAACTTAAAACTGCTCTTTTATAACCACACAAAAGCTGCTTAAAATATTCATTAAGGAATCATTTCCCCTGTGTAATTTATTACATGGCTGTCAATGAAAGAAAAAAAAACTTGTCTCTTGGGTGCTATCCTGGGAGGCCAATGACGTCCAGAAATCTATCTTACTATCTTGATGAGTATGAAAGCCGTGCAGGATAAAGGACATAAAAATATACACAATGTAAAATTTTAAGTTGACATTAAATCTTATTAATGATAGCAAAATCTTTCATCGAATCAGGACCCGTATTTTTTTCATCAAATTGAACTCAGCTGTATCAAAATACACGGGAGCTTTTGGCTTTAGATTTGGCTTTTTACTCGCAAGTCACTTCATTTGGTTTAAAATTAGATTTAAATTGACAAACACTGTTTAAGGTGCACTCAAAGATGTGTTTGATTTTTTCGTCGAGAAATGTGTCGAGACGTTCACATCCCTTGTAATGTCATTCAGGTGCGCAAATTTAAAGGCGCCAGATTATTATCGGGGCCAGGCGTGTTTTACGAATGAATTTTGTTTTTGCGGCTGGGAATATTTCGAACAGCGAGGTGTCCCGTTCAGATTGCATCGGTGTTCAAGGTGAAGAGTTGATTAAGAAAACACTTGCCCAAAGGCATGAGTGTTTCGTAGCTGATCTTACGTGCAGATGTTTTCACAGGGTTGTCCTAAACGAATTGAGTGATTGGGTTGGGATAGTTTTGAAACGATCCAAGAAATGCTGACTTCGGTATTGTATAATTTGTGTATAGGTTGTCTCTTTTAATGGAAAGAAAATGATAAAAAGTTTTGAGGCAGCATGGTCTGGAACAATTTACCTTCTAAAATGCAAATAATTCTGTTCACATTATGTAGTTTTAACTCGTTCTCCGTTCTTTATATAAACATTTTTTTGCTGAAATTTCGCCTTCATTTCTGTATTTCTATATTTTATTTTATTTATCGGCCGACTTAAGTTGTTGGGGCTTTTAGATCCAAGTCTTGCTAATCAAAGTATTGCTGCCTAAACGAGCATGACAAACGTTTAGCCACATTACAATCAATCATTAGGATGCATACTATGGCCACTTTTCACTGATATGGTAAAACGAGCTTGACATTTCTCAAATTGTGCCAGGCAATGATGCCTAATATTCTGTAAATATTCACATAAAAGAAAGATTAATTCCCGCCGAATCTAAGACATATCTGTTTTAAAATCAACAGCTGAGACATGGGCTTACCCCTTGGTATTTTGTAGCCCGTCTCTCCAGGTTTCCTTAGATTCCTCAGGATATGATCAGAATGAACGTTGATGGCCATACCGGTGAAGAATAGAACCACACCTGTCGAAATTAGGATAGTGTTTAAATTAATATACCTCACCTGTTGTCTTGAGGTGGTTTTGGTCGCATTGAAGGACAATTTACAGAATATGCCCAAAGTAAAAGAAGTGTCTTGAGGCAAGGCATATCCGGTGTATCTCACAAAAGAACATTAGACCATCACTCAGAAAAAGACTTCTGATATTTCTCATCGGCTAGTGATAATTTGATAACGCATTAGGCACGTGGAAGACTTTACGAAAGCTGCTCTGAGTTAAACGACGAAACGTCATTTCATTGAATAACGTCCACAATATATGTGAAATACATGGTTGATTCATGAAATAAATCCCAATAACCTTAAAAGTAGGCAGTGTTATTATAGGATCCGTACTTTCTTTGAGGAGGGGTATTTTTGGGGGGGCGTGGGCGGGGTTTTTTTGGGGGAGGGATATTGGACTAGATGGCAGTCTCTCTTGTTAGTCTTCTCCGAAATAAGAGGGGCAGGGGGACGTGGGGGAGGGAGGGGCCAGGCACAGGTCTCAAGTGGGGATCCTAGCATCCCGTGGCTCCTTAATTACGCCATTGGAAAACAAATCTCCTTTTCTGACTTGCCAAAAAGGGTCATCAGATATACGATTCTTACCAATGATAAATCGTGGGTCCGTCAACCAATTGGCGTCATACACTGCGTATTCGGTGTGGTAGCGGCCAATCATGTAGCCATTCAAGGCACAAAAGGTGGCCGACATCCGCAACACATGGGCAGGGATTTTGCTGTTGCCCTTTATCATTAAGCCGTAGATAAATGTCCTAAAATACAAAAGAAATGAAGCTTTCATGCAATCAGACAAAAACAATTACACTGTTAACCAGATAGGGTATTAAGACTTGCCTAAGTGTCTGACATGTACAATATTGACTCGATTTTAAAGGTGTACCAAAAATAGCAAATTGCTACCAATGGTTCAGAAACAACGAAGAACGTATGAGAAATAGAGAATTGGGAGTTGTTTGTGTTTAGATAATCTGTCGCGAGTTGGGACTGGCAAACTAGTTCTCCGCGCACAAAAGAAAATCAAATACCCCTGACGAAAACCAAAAAAAATGTAAAGTTTAGGGAGTATTTCAGTATAAATTGGATGTGAATTAAAACAGGGGAAAATCTGTCCTTATGCCCCGCTCATCAAATAATCCTTCTTCCTGTGACCTCATCGGCAAAAAACCCACATAACATTGACACCCGTACGTAACCGTCCTGATGTACAAAACTCATTAGGTTTTTTTTGTAAGGAAGTTGCGGGCTTTTGCCGAGGAGTCCACAGAAAGAACCACGGTTCCATGGACATTGCCGTTGATGTTTAATCAGGCACCATCTGGGAAATTAGAAACTTCGTGTCCTTGGGCAAGGCAATTTGTAGCGACATGTCATTCAAGGCGGCAGCAAACATCCTGGAATTTAATCTGAAGCGATCGAGGCGCTGAGAACTACCTTTTGAGTAATGAACTAACAGCCTATACTCGGACTAAGGTCCCGGGGACAAGTGTATGGGCCGTCTTCAGCGTGGGGTAAGATGTGAGTGTTGAAGACTGGGGAAAGATGTAAACAATCCTGACTTTTCCAGGCGTTAAGCCTGGTTCATACTCGGCGCGAAAGCGAAAGTGAACGCGAACTTGTGACGTCATGGCAAGTATTTGCGCTGCGAATTCGTACAAGTTGAACATCTTTCAACTCGGGCGAATTTCGCGGCAAACGTGCCATGACGTTAAATTCGCTTCGCATTCGCATTCGCGTGAAGTATGAACCGGGCTTTAGGATTCAAAAGGCGAAAGAGGGATAGGACGCAATTTGACACTGGGTGGCGCTGTTCATCATAGAAACTTGCATGCGCCCTTCACGTTCATTTCCATAAGTTCTAAGGGATTTCAGCTTTGCAGTAATTATGTAAGAGATAGCATCTGACACTCCGCATTCCATGTATCTTTGAGACAAAGTTTGTTATCTGGTATAATAAGCCAGATTCCAACATTACCTTCAACATTGTCTTCTAATGTAATATACAATCATAACACTTTAGAAAAATTAAAGTACAAGTATTTGATTTGTGTCTGGAACCAGAAATCATCAGTAGCCAATACTTACTGTAACACCATAACCTTTACAGCAAGATTTCCTTTGAAAATTGGGTAATAAATGTAATGTGGTTTGGACGAATGGATTGCCATGGTAATTTCAGTAGTTGGAGTAATTGTAGACGAGACTGTGTACAATGCTTTGATATAGAATTTTGGGAATTTTTTCTTGCCTAATGATTATTGGAACCACTGTATTCCGTGTGTTAGTTTCCATTACTTTTTGGATCCATAATCGAACATAATCACACATAACAATGTCTAATTGCATCGTAGCATCTGGCTTGTATGTTGAAGTGTCACATGCAATGTCCCCTCCCTTCCCTATATAACGGTGAGCAGGCTCTTGGGAAATTGCTCCGCCTTACCTTTGTAAATAATGGATGACCATCATCGAGACGAGTACGATGTTAACACGCGAGGCGTTCCTACTGACGTACATGCAGTAGCATGGAATGAGGAACGCATAGGGATATGTCAGCAGGGCGGCTAGCTTGTTGCTAATGAGTCGCTTTTTGGGAGCAGTGCTGGAAGCTAGATATCTGGAAAAAGATCAGAAGCTGGAAGATTTACGTGAATTGTAGAACGGCTTTTTGAAGACATATATAGGATCATTTGCTTTTCATTTTGTTCGTTTTCAACACCACTTAAAATCCGAAGAATGTGCGAAACCTATTAAAACACGTTAAAGTTTCAGCTCAGTGGATATGACTAAGCATAAACGTTTGATCACGAAACACGAATTCGTATATATATATTAAAGAGGTTGTGGAATGCTGAAAGTCGATTTGTTTTTTATATTTTTTTGTTGTAGAGTAGACCAATATATATCATAATGACAAAGTCCCATTCTTTTGTAATGTGCTTTCATATGTTTATAAAACTGAAATTCATCGAGTAATTTGTTGGTCGGCGAGCGCATAATTGAAATCAACAGTCGTCGGGTTCTTCGTAAAATGAGAAAAATTGTGACGTAATAAACAGGACTCGTTTATTCTACGCTGCATCGGGAGTCCTGTTTATTACGTCACGATTTACTATGTTTTGTTTGCTGCCCCCAACGACGACTTTTACACAAATTGCACGTTCGGGTCGAAACAGGACCTGAAAAACAGCTCTCAAAAGTACCTTTTGTACTCATTTCATGACAGACACAATAGTCGTTTTTATTTCATCACACCTTAGGCTACATATACCCGAAAAATGACGGAAATGTCTTCCAGCATTCCACAACCTCTTAAAAAAAAAAACCAGTCAATTATGATCGTTGGAAATCACCTACATTTATTGGTTTCTTCTAAATGAATGCAAGCCAGACTGAAAATTTCACGGAGTGTTTAGTACCAGTACGATCTTTATCAATCCAAGTAAGCTTTTTGATAATAATTTGGTAGGTATATTTTGGGATAAAGGCAAATGATCCTATATTCCTTTAAATTTCTCCCTGTAACAACCCTCTCCTCTTATAATAATTGACATGAAGTCATTTCGTCTGCAGTGGTCTATTCCTGCTTAGGAAAAACAACGCAACGTGGATTTACTGGGAAGTCAATCACACACGGATAACTTTATCAAATCATTTGAACCGTGCCGAAATAAGAGCTCCGGCGTTTCCCGGATACCGCCGCATACAGCTGGACGTTGTGAGATTTTGTTCGTGCTCTAACAACATTTGTAAATCTAAATTGTTGAGTGTGCATATATCAATACATCACGTGAATGACTGGACTTCGGACTTAAAAAGTGTAAAGAATATACTTGTAGTTGTTGCAAAGTTATATGTAATTCTAACTTGTAAGCCATAACTACCAAAAGGCCATACCCGATGCATATCAATCCCATAATTGCAAAATCATCATCATCATCCCCTCCCCATCCCCATCATCCCCATCATCATCATCATCATCATCATCATCATCATCGTCGTCATCATCCCCATCATCACCAACATCATCATTCAGGCTGTGTTCATCCAGTGTAGGATGTAACCCTCCTCATGTTGGAGCCATTTATTTCTATTCCTTGCTGTTCTTGTCCATATTATTCCCACATATGATGTAATGAGTAATATTAAAGTCTAATGAACACAGAGTGCATTATTAATTTAGGTCCACAACTCATTATTGATCATATTTACATTTTAAGCCTCTGGCTTCTTGCCCCTGTCACTGTCCATGTGTCTTTTAATAATAAGGGCAATGCATATACAGAACAAGTAATGGTATGGGATTTAGTCCACCGCTACTATATGTATATTGATAAACATGTCAACAAGATCTCCGACCATAACACATAATGTATCTATACATGTATACTTTCAAACAAATGAATTGCGTACGGAAGGAGACCAAACAGCACATGAACTGTTTACATCGTGTTCACATACGTATGCGTTCAATCCTTAACCACATTTCTTATACAGACCTTACCTCGGACATTCTGGTGTTCTGTTCTCTAGGGTAGTGTATATACCGAGGGCCACCATTATAATGGCAATGGCACCCAGAATCCCTCTCTCGTAGCCTCCAATCCAGCCTAGAATTTCACCGACAACACCTCCCAAATATGCTAGTACCTCCGTCATGATGTCTTGTAAATGTATCAAATCAAATGAAAAGGATGAATCTCTGAAACAGGTTCTTCGGGTGGCTCACACTAATCGTTTCCATGCAGGCTATCTCAACGTGCTGTTTTCGAACTGTGTTAAACCAGGGTTAATCGGTGACGACAGTGACTGATCTTTGTCCTGACATAGCTCCCAATATAGCTGGTAATCTTTACAATCTTTGAACTTTACAACGTGAATTGACCCAGGATTCTTTTTTTTTTAGGAGAGGCGTTTATTTACAAGTCTATACATGTGCATGCATTTAACGGACTGCTTAGTTTGACCTGTTCAAAGTTTGAAGTATAAAAGGTCAAAGGCCAAGGGAGTATTGATTTGTGTATTTCACTAAACTTGTGCAATAAACTGTTTTGAAACCGCATTGAACCGTGATAAAATACATCTGCAATTTTCGGGAGTGATGACCTGTCACATAATTTAAAAAAAAATCAAAAGAAATCCTCAACATTTTAGTAAAATCCCTCTCTCGACGTCTTACCAGAAGTGGCAGCGAACATTTCGGCTCATGCATATCAACAGAAATCGTCTGGAAGTCAATGGACTGGGGCAATTTAAGCTACCATCGAACTTATGTATATGCCTCAAATGTCCGGAGAAAAGTTCCTGAACTATCCTTGTAGGAATTTTATTAGTAAACTTTTCATGTCCGTGCTTAAAGAAAACAAGTTGAAACTCTGCTAATATTGTGTTTATCAATCGCTCATTGGACTTAATTTTGAACGAGACAGCTGATGGTTACACGGTATGACTGCCAAAACTGTGCACCGCGTTGAGTTTTTGGTATCACAATAAACTTATTATGACAATCTGAATAAAATAGAGCAAAAATTTTGTACTACGAACCCTGCCAAACTGTGTGGTTTTAACTATTCATAAGATGGAGTTTGCGTCGGGGTGATGTAAATCAACATTAGGTTTTGCCCTTCACCGACGCATAAACACTGTATACTCAGTGTGTTACCTCCTGAAAGAAAGTTGGAATGGTTTTATTTGTTGTTGGATATTATTTTTGAAAAAGACAAAGATCATTCTGCAATGAAAGTGGAGATAAAGATGGTCTACTGATCTTAAGTAATTCGCACATTTTAGACACAGGAGAGTTCTTTATTTACAGTTTTTATGTGTTACAGCTGAGAAGGTTGGTTTATTATTGGATAATATACTTAGTAATGCAACATTTGTAGCGATGGTGTCCAATGTAAAGAGTGGTAAGTCCATGAAAGTGAAAGAAAGAAACGCAAGGTAATGAATGAAACAAAACTCTAGTGATTTGTAAACATCAGGCGTCACCTAATGGATGGGCTTGAGTTTCCTCGAGACAGATTTTAGCGACAAGAGGGCAAAGTTCTTATTTGATTTTCTCTTGAGAGTCGTCTCAATGTTAAATGTAAAAAAAAAATACGATTTTTTTTCCTTTCCCTTTGACATTTTGATGCAACTATTTCTATTGATGTTTTTCATTTTTCATTAGCATTTATATATTTCTGTTCCAGTTTAATTCCATTACCCATTTCCAATTTAACACTATCCATTTTTTTGATCATTTTATCACAAAATACCTTACCGAATTGCTAGGGAATGATAGCCTAAAACGTCTTGTAAAATCGTGGCTCCTGGTGTGCTGACATTTTCAACAAAATTGGTATTTGGGAGAAAACTGGCTTTTTTTTTAAATGCCCCTATTTGTTCATAATTAGTTATTCCGCATTTTCTCTGTAATTGGTTACACAATTGTGAAGGGGTACAAGCCTGCTACACTGATTCTTTGACCTTAGAATTCCCCAAAGTCTATAAATTGCTCCATTTTATCTTAAGTGGGGTCAGGGAACCAGACTACAAGAACTTGGTTGGTTTTCTTGGTTTTTCCAGCATCTACCAGCCTATAACGTGAAACAAGTCAGTGTAACAATATAAGCTATAACATACTAATCCTCCAAATCCATTTATTTCTGAAAATTGCAGCTAAAGCAAATGTTGTACATTTCCTATAAGGTATGCGATTGCCAAGTGAACGTATCGTCAACACGAATGTACTGTTTTATCTCTTTTAAATTAGGTCAAGCCATTACTGTTACAATCGATCCATGTATTAATGTAATCATGTAATGAATTAATCAGAATTTCACTGAAGAAAAAAAACTCATAAGATGACGTCATTGATATTTTCTGCGTCACTTATGCTGTACAGGGTGAGTCAAAAAAAGCAAAACCCAAATGTCGGGACCATTGTTTTAGTGAAGCACTTTCAAAATCTCGGATAGGAAAGCCCAATTCATAAGCTTTGTTTTAGTACAATTCCTACATTCCTACAGAAATTACACGTTATCGTAATTTCTTCAATAATAGGGAGACACCGGCTTTTAGGGAGACACACAACTGTCTCCCTAATGGCACAGCCCCCTTTTAGAGGCAAAATTTTGATGTCGCAATTAGGTTATATTTGTTGCTCGTGGTCTAATTAGTAAAAAATACCGAAATTCGTGGAAAAAGGACAAGGGAATATTGGGTTAGGGCACATTTAAGTTTGAAAAATTTTGTGCACAAGTCTATGGGAATGT
Organism: Patiria pectinifera; assembly: GCA_029964075.1. Lineage (NCBI taxonomy): Eukaryota > Metazoa > Echinodermata > Asteroidea > Valvatida > Asterinidae > Patiria > Patiria pectinifera. Next base: position 29,453,255 of record CM057142.1, on the reverse strand, counting down.
CTCCCAAATGACCCATTCCCGGTAAGTTTTAAAGTCATTCAAATCACTTATGTACTTTTAAAGTTACGGAATTTTAAACACAACCACTGTTTTAAAGCTTTCTCCACGGATCACAAGAAGATAAGTGTTCTTTCAGCAAAACAAAAACAAATCACATAGGGATGTGTGTAAAATTGCGTTCGTTTTACTAAAAAGAATGCACACCTTTTTTGTGATCCGTGGACAGAACTTTAAAACGGTGGTTGTGTTTAAAATTCCGTAACTTTAAAAGTACATATACAGTTGTATAAGTGACTTGAAGGATTCTTGTACTAAAAGAAAGCTTATAAATTGGGCTTTCATGTCCTAGATGTAGAAAGTACTATAGCAGAACTTCACCTAAACACCAGTCCCGACATTCTAGTTAGGCTTTTTTTTTACTTACCCTGTACACTGTTGTAAAGTCGATAGGCTTATACAATGCGATCATAATAAGTGAAACATGCCAACAAAATAAATACAAAAAGTATACCACCCTGCATATTATAGGTCAGGCTACCGCTCAACTCACTGCATCAGACAAATTTTATAGATAAATAACAAATCAATTAAGAAAATCCCATAACATGACGTCATTGTAATCTTCTGCGTCACAATGCCGTACACTGTTGCATTGAATGCATAAGTTTATGAGTTAGTCTGTAAAAGGTTTAGGACTACGTGTATTACAATGCTGTCATAATAAGTACATAAAATAATACCGAGCATATTATAGGACTGGCTAATGCCCAATTCAATGAACCAGACAAATTTGAAATATAAATAATAAATCAATAAACAAAATCAATAACCGAGGGAGTAATTTGTTTGTCTTTCGAAAACAGTTCAATTGATTGATGCGCTCGTGAAATGGCCTTCACACAAGTCACAGGTGTTACCATTGTTTGCTAACCATGAAACGCAGGCCTCGCAATTATCAGAAATCGCTTATATTGACAATAAAACAGAACCACTTAGGTTTTTGTCTGGACAGTAAAATATCAGTGTCGATGATTAAGTGCGGTCTGATCGTGTTAAATTGATGTTGAATTTACCAGCGATTTTGTGCTGGTCCAGGGAGCAAAGTTTACTCTGATTTTTGTGTAACCTCGGACAAAATGTCTGTGCCGTCGGGGTTTCGACCAAACCGCCATGCGTCTATCGCGGAGAGCCGTGGATCCGTGGCCAGTGACCGGCCGATTCCCCTGTCCAGGCTAGCCGAAGGGAGCAATCACTCTGTTAATTTTGACACTATGTCCACGGGAACAGACGGAGGAAGGAGGCAGGAAGGCCCGCAGCCTGACTCAAGCCCAGTGAGTATCCCAAACATTTCCTGTAATATCTTTCATAGATTTGGATACCCTACCATGGCTCAGCATCTTGTTCAACGTTGGTGGGAATTTCCCTTTTTTGGCAAGTTCTTCCTAAAAGCAGTTACATATCTTCTCGACTTAGGCATCATCTGAGAAAGATTTATACCAATAGGGTGTAGTCTAATTGCCTCGACCAACAGTTTTCCCCGCACGTTTGTTTAAAACTTAAGTGACCAGGAACCCCGATTTTGCTCCTTGTGAATTCGTTAATAAACAAAAGTTTATGAGAAATGTCGGTGTTCGGGTACTGTTTAGTCCTTCCTTTCCAGTTATTTATTAACGGAAAACCGAAGTTTGCCACAGGTGTTTAAAAAATCATAGTTTGGAACACTAACCGATCAGATACGAACTTGAATGAATCTACAATGAAACATGTCTAGAGAGTCACACATCCAAAAGATACGGTTATTTCTATATACCCCTTCCGGATTATAACGCATAGTTGGATAGTATAGGGTCCAGTTTGCGGAAGGCATGGGGGCTCATTTGGTGTCAAATAGTAAAAACAAAATCTCTTTTCTCGTTCCAAATTCTAAGGGGGCCGAAGGGGCTCGAACGAATGGTTTATCAAGTGGCGTAAATCCGTGTCGGCGAGTGGGCGTAGGGGGATGGGGGATGACCAAAAATCTGAAGGGGGCATGATAAAATGTACATCGTATGCAATCTTGTACGGTTACGTCCCTTTATCTCTATGATGCATTTACAGGTTTCGTACTGTTTGTTCTCAGATTTTCTGAACCTGTAATATCGGAAAGTACAAGGTCACCTTAATCAGCATTTCTTTGTTTCTGATTACAAAATGAGGGGGGGGGGACATATCCCCCTGGTTAATAAGTAGGGAGGCGCTATATCCTTCTCACCCCCCCCCCCACCCCGCTACCAATAAAAGCCATGGCTCATAAAATCAAAAGATGCCTATACTTCTATAACTCGTTCGTCTTCTGCATAGAAATCTAAAAGGGAGGTTTGCAAGGAGTGTATTGTTCGGTGTGGACTGGAAATCCATTTGATTGAACAGGAATTAAGGTCGAAGCCATTTAGTATACTTGCAACGTCAATAGAAGAAACATGTCTTACGCAAATTTGTGTCATACGAATCAAACACAATTTATTTGATGTAAGAATCACTCAAACAAATCACGTGCTTGTGGTTAAGTCACGTTGTTCACCAGCTCTGCGCGAACCACTTTGTTCTTGTCGGTGACATTTATCGACCTACATGCAACATACCTCAAATCAAACACAGACAATGCAAGAACCACTTATGGTCAGGGTTAAATTACTAGAATGGATACAAGGACACGTCTCAAACAGAATTCGCACGATGCCCTACTAAATTTTTTTCCCTGTAATTTTTTGGTTGCCCCATTTTCTTTTCGTCTGGCATTCATGAGAGGCGATCTGTTGGGAAAGCCGGTACATAGCTCCCTCCACATACACATTAAAGAAAACGCTACAAGGAGCTACTGGCAATGTCTTGCCAATAATGTGTTTTAATTTTCACATTGACATGCATTCTGGATTTCACAAGCACGTACCAATTTAATTACTATTGCGCAATAAAGCACTTTGTCCATATTCATGGGAACAGCAATCCCATTTTGCCTGATAACTATACCATCTAAAAAGAAAAAAGAGGGTCCACGGTTTGACGTTTTTATGGTCCCTGTTACCTTGGTACTTCTGTGATTTATCACTAAAGTATATATTAAGAATTACTTCAAACGATGTTTTAAGTGTTGAGTAGGTTGTTTTCTATTCATTGTCTCTTGGAGGATGACTGCATTAGTGAGTGCATCGGAACTATGAAACCATACATGTCAGAGACAGGGACAGGGACAGGACAATATACATTATCATGGCTAGTGAGGAACCCACAATGCCTTGCGATGTCTGCGTTTCCTAGGGGGTCTACCCAATGTTCCCCAATACTTGTGTTCCCCAATACATATCCTAATTGTTAGGGTTAGGGTTGTGGCTGGGGTTAGATGGTTAGGGTTAGTCTTAGGGTTGGGAACATAGGTATTGGGGAAAATAGGTATGCACCCAAAGGATAGATAGGTGCGAGCGAGAAACGAATCCTGACTAGGCCTACTTTTCAAACCTTGACATAAAGCCTTTGTTTAGAAACAGACTTATGCACCAGCGGCATCTGTTCATTGGTTGGGATTCCCCTAACCGCGATGTCAAAATTGTGGGTTTTTAAAGTGTTTTTTTATAGGATCATTAATTTCCTGTGTATTTTGTTTTCGTTTGAAGCAACAAAATACCTGTTTTAGCATAGTAGCATACTGCACATTCATTTGGGTCTCGTAACTACATCTCAATGCAAAGTGAACCCACAGGCACACTTTTTTAACCGCCTTCAATGATTATTGTCTTTGGAACAAAATCATTTCGTGTGGAATATTTTCACATAATCTTATCGTCACATTGAGCTCGGTTCTTCTCGCTTGATCGGTAGGTTAAAATCCAATTTTCCCAGTACAGACCTTTAAACCACTCCTGAAATCCACCTTTTTAATTACACACTGGACTGTGAATATGAGAGAAAATAAAGAGTTCAAAATAAGGTATTAATCAATTTCCACACCATTTGATTCCCACATTGCAAAAATGGCACTTTCTCCGATTGCGCCCAAGGCTGTGGTAGCAACACAAATGACCCGCACACCGAAAATAGACCGATGGCAGGTTTCCACGACGCCGTCTGCGGTGGTCAACCGCCAACCGGCCCCACCCTCATGGATACCGCCCCAGCTGGATCCAGTCTCCAAGGATGTGTTCGAGGAGATCGTTTGCACGCACACCAGCAACGGCAAGCTCAAGTTCGCGGTCACCAGGGAGATTGAGAGGGGCTCCAAGGAGTTGGAACAAGACAAGAGCTGGCTGCCGGAGACGGTGTCTTACGGGGAATTTCTCACAGGTAAACAGTATACACCATTAGAGCAAGTTCTAAAAGTATAACCATGCTGAATCGAAGTTTGACCGTCTTAAATCGACACTTTGGAACTGAACCCCATGCAAAAAAATTAGTGTGCAATTTGTTTACGACAACCGGCGAGACACGACTGGCGAAAACGTGGGTGATAATGTACAAGTTGTACAGTCTGTTGCCCGAATACGACACTTTTGATGACAAAACACGTACATACGAAGTAATACGTACATAAATACGTACATACATTACCATGGTAAGTTTGCGCGGTCTTCCACTGCGCATGGTTATTGGTAGGAAAGGAACTGACTAATGACGGAACCATATTCTCGTATTCGAAATTGCTCCTTGATGCACACTTCCAAAAGAGCTTGTCAATTTGTCGAGCTATTGCAGAATGCTATACATTGCAGTTTTCGGGATATACAAACTTCTACTAATCAGCAAAACGGGTTTCAACATTGATAATCTGTAAAACGTCATTTAGAAACACAAATAAGCTAAGGTTTGTTTTTAAAGGTACAGTCCATTATTTGCAGCTATCCAAAAAGTAACTGACGTAATTATTATAGAAAAGTACATACTTGGTTTAAAGATAGTAATGGGACTAAACTCCTTGTGAGGTTATTCCTTCTGGCATGCTGTCATTTTGAAGAAATCAATGAAAGAAGGCCACTGCTTTGTCGAACAAAAATCACAAATTACAAATGACGGACGCAACTCTCTAAATTCCGAAGAGTGAAAATTCACTCCATTCGAGTGAAGATTCACTCCCATAGTCGGAAACTAGGGACTAGACGTTTTAGAGTGAACTTTCTTCAACTGTAAAGATCGAGTTTTCACTCGAGCTTCGACTGAAGTGGTTCTATTTTTTCAGACTATTTCAATCGAAAATGAGAGTGATTTTTACTCTAAAACGTCTAGTCCCTAATTTCACTCTTTGGAATTTAGAAAGAACATTTAAAGCAAGTTCATATCAATGAGTCCGTTAGTTATTTGCCTGCCTTAATATTAATTTGTCCTTTCATTTCTTGGGAACAAAAAAAAAACACCCCTCTCCCCCCCCCCCAAAAAAAATCCCCGCTAAATGACTCCTATAGTTGAGATGTATACGAGTTTAGTCTGACACATCACAACACCCCTCATTGGAAGGAAAAATTAATTTGATACATTTTGTAATTTTTTTAAATATTTTTCTACATTGTTTGTGTCATGCTATTCTTTGTAATGTAGACCTGCTCTACCCTGACGAATCCTTCCTGCTCCACGGCCAGTCGTTACCGTTCACCAATGTTAACTTCCACGTGTGCGAGGAGTGGGTACCGGAGCCCCACCGCTGGGGCACCCATAAGGCCCTCAGACCCCCCGTAAAGGCACCCATGCTAACCGGAAGGGCGTTCCTGACTAATCACCGACTGATTCTCTTCTCCGCTGAGAAGCAAAGAGGTGAGCAAAGATGCACAAAATGCAAGGACATTTTTCCCTTGCGCTTTACTGACATTTACAGGGTGAGTAAAAAAATAAAGAACCCCAAATGCCGGGACTATTGTCTTAGTGAAGTTCTGCCTGTAGCACTTTCAAAATCTAGGATATAAAACTCCAATTCATAAGCTTTTTTTTTTTGTACAAGAATTATTCAAATCACTTACGTACTTTTTAAGTTACGGAATTTTAAATACAAGCACCGTTTTAAAGTTCTGTCCACGGATCACAAAAAAAGGCGTTCGTTCTTTCAGCAAAACGAAAACCATTCACACGCAACCTTTGAGATTTGTTTTGGTTTGGCTGAAAGAACAATTCCCTTTTTGTGATCAGTGGACAGAAATTTAAAACGGTGGTTGCGTTTAAATTTCCGTAACTTGAAAAGTACATGAGTGATTTGAATGATTCTTGTACTGAAAGAAAGCTATGAATTGGGCTCTCATATCTGACATTTTGAAAGTGCTACATGCAGAACTTCACTAAAACAATGGGTCCCGACAGGTGGGTTTCGTGTTTTTTTTACTCACCCTGTATGTAATTAAATTAGATAGGCCTACACGCCAGTAAAGCGCATGTGGTAGCCCACCAGAATCTCCATCTATTTTTTTCGGGGGGGGGGGGGGGGAAGGGAAATTGCATTTAGGTTTCCTTGATTTTGTCCATCATTTTAATAATTATTTAATCTTCTATTGGTTTTTGCCATTTGCCGGCGTACTTTATCGTCGGCGAAGGGCAGAACAAAAAAATCACATCTCTCCGACGTAAATTCCGTCTTAAAAAGTATCTTTATTACATTTAAAATATATGTTTGATGCAAGATTCCGGACAGCATCCCAATGAGCATCCCCAAAATTAAACACGTGTGCTCTACATGTACAGCGTGCTATTCTGAAAATAAAAATGATGATACGTGACTTCCAGGCACTGTCGGGTATAATTGGTTTGAATGAGCGAACCATTTTACATATTCTTTCATTGTACCTCACAAACCTTAGAAACGTGATGCAAATAGAGTACCGAGGTAAATACATGATGCGCACAAAATATGTGTATTTTAAGACATTAGCGCGTGATTCAGCCCGTGAACCATAGATAGAGAATTTAAAAAAAAAAGACTTTATCGGCAGCGCGTCCACACGCACCAATTTACCTCGTCCCCAGTGCTTACTTTATTCCAACCTCGTTTCCAATAGTAAGCCCTGCACCCGATTTCACGAAGCGCTGCGACGCGTCGCAACTCGAGTTACGACGTGTAACACGTCGCAACTCGCGACGCGTCGTATCTTCCATTTCACGAAAGTTGCGATGTGTTGAACGCGTCGTAAGTTCCTTGACAACGGCTTTAAACACGACGCAAGTTAAGACGTGTCTTGTGGTCGTCGCAAAATAAGAAGAGTCATTTCTAAGCCAGTTTTATGCCATAAACATTACATTAACGAGATTATAATACCGAGGCAATGTGTGTAAAGTTGTCAATAGAAAACTCAATGAATAATTATGAATTAGACCGGAATATTAGAGTTGAAATTTCAAAGTAGCTATACAGTCCAATGACAGCTTGTTTTCCTTTAAATTGCATCGCACGGCCGCCATTTTGTTTTACGTTTTAACAAATTTCGAGCTGAGATCCGACGACTGTTTGCTGAATATCAGACGACTATTTACTGTACGCTGACTAAATACATAAAACAGTCATCGAGATGTGCTATAAATACACCTACGACGCGTCGCACTTACGACGTGTTTAGTGAAATGGATCGCAGGACGCGTCGCAGCTGCGACGCATCGTAGAGATACGACGCATCGCAGCGCTGCGATGCATCGTAAGTTACGAAGAGTTTGATGAAATCGGGTGCAGGATAGGAAACGTTCTTTCTGTATCCTGATTCGATACCGCAATCAGGCCCGGATTAAGTGTTTCGTAGGCCCTAGGCACTAGTGTTCCAAAGAATGGAGAAGGAAGGGGAAAGGAAGAGGGAATAAGAACAAAGTGGAGAATGTAAATAATAAACACCGCTGTTCAAAACTCCATCCACGAAGCTAAAATCCGGTTCTGAAACCCATGTCAAAAGATTGTACATTCAGTCATGTCGGCACAAGCTGCCGCGCGAAGTCGCTTCATATACGGGGGCTGACAGCTACAGCTGTGCGTATAAAAAATATAAAAATATAAAAATGTCTACTACAGGATTTAAAGACCCCCCCCCCCCTGCAGTCTGGGAACAGGGAACAGGCCTGAACAAGGTATGCGCAAAGGTACTGAGCATGTACATGCAGTTTTCCGACAATGAAATAAAAACATTATAGGTGCATTGAATTGGGTATTTTCGAGCATTTTAAAAATTACTTTCAAACGATTAGAGTACAAGTTCTCAATCATTCTTGCAATTGTCTTCCGATAGAAAAGAAAGAAAATAAAACAAAAAGTTATGTGGCGATGGCCAAGTCTTCAGGAGTCGGACTTATGACCCTAACTCAATGAGCCCCTTACCGACTTCCATATAGAACTCTTCCGGGACTCGGTACCCGGCCCACCACACCTCCTTCCCTGTCCATCCATGTAACTCGAAAGTCAGGCACCATAAAGGGAGGAAACGAGGTGGCACCCTAAGCCTTGCTGCCGAGTCAGCAAAAGAACCCCGTACCTATACGCAGACGCCAACCTGGACTTCGCAGACAGTCCCAACTTGTGAGTCAGCTTACCGACCGACCGAGCTAACTGCTGTTGGTAAATGACGACGGGAAATTAATACTCTTAAATGACAGAATTAACCACGGGCATCGAAAACCAAAAATGACACCAAGCGGGCTCGAACCCCTAACCCTGGGTCCGTTGTCAGACAGCTTAACAACTAGGCTGTTTCAGTAGGTGCTTTTATCTATGCGTTTAAAAGATAATCCTTCTTTCCGCAGTGAGAGAGTTACCTTTTGTTTCATAGCTGCACGAAAGATGCATCAGCATCGTGCTATACACATGAATGCTGTTACGTAACTCTTTTCTACAATCATTCTTATGTACTGAGCGTTGACTATTCAGAGTCACTACGAGCAATTAACCTTACCAAGCTCGTCCTTATTCTGTCTCATCAATTATTGTTTCGCGTCGCACGTCTTTCGGCCGACACTGACATGTCACTATGATTGAGAGAAAGTCTAGCAAGTTTCCCGTACTTCATTATATTTAGATCAAATTACTGACCCGTTGACAATTTTTTACGAGGAAAGTTTGTTTGTCTGATTCTTATTCAGCTCCCTTAGCTAGCTTGGGAAAATTCATCTTTTCTTGTACTTACGCAAAGTCTAGGGAATGATGCCATAATACAATGTCACGCTAACGTCAGCCGGTGGCAAGATTAGACGCGAGACCACGCGAGTGCAATGACGGCCAGTGGCGTAAATCTGTGCTGGCGAGTGGGGGTTTGACCAAAATCATAAAATTCGGGCGATTCACAATGCAGTGCACCACCAAGAGTTTGCCATGGAGTGTCAGTTTTTCAAATTACGGTCGACAAAACAAGTCCCATTTGAATGAGTGTCATTAAACAACTTTAGCTAAGTGGTTGTAAATTCGGGTATAGCGTTCTGCTGCCTTACTAAAACACATACATACTTTTTTTTTCTTTGATACAAAGAAAAGAAAAAGGCAAATTAATACTCGAATCATATGCTTACGAAACTACTGACCGGAAAAAACTAACAATTTTAAATGTCCCGCGCTGTGAATGTGTCGACCATCTCCCACAATGAACTAGGAAAAATGAAATCACCGTGGCAAATTCTTGGTGGCACATGAAACGCCCGAATTTCCCGGCCGTGGACATTCGAAAAAGGTGGGGGGGGGGCTGGACACCACATTATACTGGGACGCTCTTTATCATTATTAATATTATGTATACTCGCGCTTACATTTTTAAAAGCTTTTGTACTTTGTTTATCCACTTTCCAGTGCTATTGAATACATTTTAGTTGCTGGGACGTTCGGAAAATACCTCAAAATCCTCATTTTTTTTTCTCATCAGAAAAAAAGCTGGGGGTGATTCAATACCCCCATCCCCCGGTCAAAAAGTGTGGGGGTATATACCCCCACCTCACCCCCACCCCGGGAATTACGCCCCTGATGACGGCGCATGGAGCCAACGAAACCTGCCACTCGCATGGTCTTTTTTCGTGTACGGGTTGCCATACGCCTTGACTCAAGTCTACGGTCATGAAAAGGCCTTTGAGATGAAACAAAGCAAATCCATGAACCTTTGGCGACTGAACGATCTAAATTAAGGTCGTATTGTGTACTTACCAAGCGAATACAATTTTACCAATCGGCGGCGGCGGAACGCTTTTAAAACTGGGGGCATCACCAAAAAGAGGCATTTGCTCAGAAAAAAGGCGCCTTTCGTCGGTGTGAAAGAGGAGAAAATTGTGAAATTATTTTCGTTCACATTGCAAAGAATACATGTTACCCAGAGCAAAATTTACTTCCAACATTGATATACATTTTTTAAAATGTTTGCATTACATTTTAAAAGTGTGAGGGGCACTATTATTTCTTTACAGGCCAGTTTTCCATTTTGAGAGGGGAACAATTTTGTTTAATGCGAGAGGGGTCATTCGTGTTTTCGAGGGATTGTTTTCCATCTCGAGAAGGTTCACAATCTTGTTAATGCGCGAGGGGTATTTGTTTTTTTCGAGGGGCACTTTAGCATTACAAGAGAGGAGATCATTTTTAAACGCGATCATAATGCTTTCATGTGCGTTTAAGGGCAGTTTTATTTTCATCTCGAGGGGGGCTATTTTGTGACGTAATGTGGTAAAATGAGGAATGTCCCCAAAAACCATGTTATGAGTAATCAACGCCTGTAGTTGGATACACTAGGAAAATCATGTAATAAGAACCGGAAATGTCCCTATCTAAAAAAAACACATCATAAAAATATGTTGCTATAGATTAGGCCTATTAGGAGCGGAGGAGCAAGGACGGATCCAGAACACAAGTTTGTTGGGGGGGGGGGGCTGTACAAATCAAGCCAGGCTAAACTGGTATAGGTCCTAGCTCTAACAGCCTGTTGGCACCAATTCTCGAGGGCGTCATTCGCTTCTTTAGTGGGGGTGGAACATACATGTGTATCTTGATCAGTACTAATTGTGCGAGTGCGAAGCTTAAAAGGCGCGGGGTTCGGGGCCCGCTTAAGGGCAATGAAAACATTGGATTCCAGGCGCCCTGTGTTGTAATTTGAGGCAATATCTGACGACTGCCAAAGTTTTAGCACAAGATTATCATTTAAACATCTTTTTCGAGTTTGTAGTCATTAAATCAGCTTATCTGAGCTATAGAATCAAATGTAGGCTTCATATTTTTATTCAGGGACGAACATCGTTGGGGAATGACATGTCCCCCCGTTCCCCACCGATCGACGCCCATGGTTGGCACCGTGCTTCAGAACGACAGACTTTACACGTACATTTTATACGTAGGGCCGATGCATACATGCTGTACAGCGTCGTTTGAGACCCTCAAACTGTTTTAAAAACTTCTGTCTGCGCGTGTGGGTGTGTGTGGGTAGAGCTATGTGTTTTATGGCACACTGCGGTATTTTTGTAGGCCCCCCCTCCCAAGTTTTCGTAGGGCCCCAATTTTTTCCGTAGGCCCCCACATTTTTCGTAGGCCCTGGGCACAGTGCCTACTGTGCCTATTGGGTAATCCGGGCCTGACCGCAATTGGTTAGCAATGGATTTATGTCGAGTAGTTCGTGTAGTTATTTCCAACGTGCATTACGTGTTTTCACGATGATTGTAATTATAACGTCCAAGCTTTCTCAAAAAATACTCTTTTCCTTTCCAATTTGTTCATATTAATATGAAATGAGATATTGCATATTGGCGGGATAGATTGTAACATTTTAACTTCGAAAACAATCGTGTTTTCGCAACTAATGCGCAACGAATTGATTGTGTTTTACCCCAGACACTGCATGAAAAAACAAACGCTTATGTAACGTACAGGCAGGTACCAGACTATTCCTCATTTGCATACGTATGCAAAAATTTTGCACATGCAAATGATCCAATGGCGCGTACTGCTCGACACCCTGGGGACGGGTTGGATCGAGCTAAATGCATTGAACTCCATATACTGTGTATATGGAGATCAATGGCTAAAATGTTATTGTCCTTCCTGCACGTGACCTAGCTGTGAACGTTCGTGGAGCTAGAACTGCGCACCGAGTATTTGCGCTCACGTTCGCTCCATAGACATATAATAATGGTTCGCTCGCACGTTGGCGTGCCGCTTTTCATTTAACGATTACGGTATTGTCAGTTTATTTTCTGCAAACTTATAAACCCGTTTAATTAGACAACCAATTTTGCTAAGTAGGCCCTAGTCATAATCATAATCATCCATGTTTGATTGAAATAAACAACAAGATTAGACTGGGGTTTCAACATTATGCGAACAGTGTTGTCTTATTTTAATCTCTTGTGTACAATTTTAGCATTGAAGGTCTCAAGTAGCAGAAATAAACACACATTTGTGCGCGTAAATGGCGTTGCATTCGTCACGTCTAGCGCGCAATTTGAATTTGTCCTTCAGCACGTGACCCTCCATGCATAGCCGCGCGTATGCACGTGCTGCCGATCTAGTCTTTTTATTTTATATTCATAAATACCTCAGACAGTTTAGCTATTCCTATTGGTCGAGAGCCCGTCACGTGGCCGGTATTAAACGGATGATAAAGACATGGATAGACATGGAAAAGTGTTTAAGACCAGTCTTAAACACTTTTCCAGTGTCACATAAAATGTGGACTCCTAAAAATCCAGTGCCTCTTACCGTTTTATTGGTTGAACGATCACAGTCCTCACGTAGGCATGCGCAACACTACCAGCGAGTCAGAATTTTATAGTTCTAAATTCAAAACGCAACGCCCCAGGTGCGTTCTGCGCGACATCGCGTCCATGTCGCGCAGAACATGCTACGCGCGCGTCAATCTCCATAAAAGGGTTGTTTACATCTTACTCGCCAGCTGAACATTCCATTATTTTGCTAGAGGGATGTTTCAAAAAGCATGAAGTGAACTTGCTGAACAAAATCAGGATTTTTGAATGAATTGTTTGATCTTTTTTTACCGAAAAGGTATTTATGAATGGGAATAAATGTGTGCTCGGTCGGTATTTATCACTCTGTTTAATACCACTTAGAGTCTGGGTGCTGATAATTACCCTCGCCTCCGGCTCGGGTAATTATCAGCACCCAGACTCTAAGTGGTATTAAACAGAGTGATAAAAACCTCCGGAGCACACATTTATTCCCTTATTAATGCAGTGAACCAACACATGCGCGTACTCCATTCGTTTACACTACACTTTCTGGTTCTAAATGACGTGTAAAGCTGATGCACCACCCTTTAAGATAAAATTGCTGTGAAACCAGTGTTCAAGTCCATAACTTTCACACATACTGACACATTATTTTCAGATTTTTTTTGACAACTTCCATATAATAGCGTTGGTTTGCGTCCATCACTGACAAAGGTTTTGCATTTTACACGGCGACTGCCGATATTTCATGATCTCGCTCATTCGTTGGGATTTTGTGCATGTTTTATTGGCGTACATTCAGTGGCGTAAATCCATGCCGGCGAGAGGGGGGGGAGTTAACAAACTTGCCCGGTCGAGGAAATGCTTAAAGGGGGAGGGGGTTAATTCAATATTTGGTTTGCTCTTCACCGACGTATATTCTTAATTAAAACAATAGGTCGGTTTAAAAAAAATCGTCGGTGAAGGGCAGGCCTTATATTGACTCCTGAATGCGTGGTCAACACCAGAGTTTGTGGTTTCTCTATTTATATCATATCCTGCATTAAAAACCCAGACAATGTCTTATTTAGGCCTATGTATCTATATGTATTTAAATAGAGTGTGTATCAAAACAGAGGCGTATTTAGATGTGTTGAATCGCAGACTTCAAATTATTCCAAATATTCGGTGCTGGGACGTTCGGACGTTTTTTTAAATTCGCCAACTCCTGCTACCTGTGCTTTCGCATAATTACCCATTTTTTACTCAAAAGTTGATATCTTAAATGAAACGAATCCAGAACATCTGTAGTGTATCTGTAAAGTTTCAATTGAACCTGTTAAAATGTTTCGTTGTCATAGTTATTTAAAGTCGGCACTCTCACGCGCCCTCCAATGTACGTTTTACGTGCTCCATGTAATAGAAACGTGCCTATACCTGTTGTGGTATTTGAAAATTTTGGACGAAGTTATGCCCTATTTTTATAAATTTGGTGTCAAAATAACTTCAAGACATCAGAACAGCTGCCAGAGAAGCCTGGAAGAATTTAATATGTGCATTGCGACGATAGGAGCCAAAACGTCAATGGAGGGGGTTGCGGCCCCGCCCCCTCCACGCTGTTCGCGCCGCTCTTATGTTAATTAGTCTGACCAAAAAGAATTCTTAAGCTTTATTTTCATGTTCCACATGTGCGAAGTCATCAATAAAAATGGTTTCATTTTCCCAATTTAAATTTTGAAGCACATTTGCACTGTTTCAATTCTATCTGTTAGCATCTCATGCACGCTTTCATGTTCATGTACTTTTCAATGAGAAAAGTTAACACGTAGGCCTACCTATGTTAAAAAACGGACAGTTTTTGCCGAAGTTATGCCCCTTTTTCATAAACCTTGTGTCAAAATAACTGCAAGACATCAGAACAACTGTCAAAGAAACTTGGCAGGATTTAGTCTGACCTAATATCCTTCTTAAGTTATATTTTTACATTCCATGAGTGCTGGTTTCCTTTTCTCATCTACCGTTGCGTTGCAACGGCATCAGTGAAAGAAAAAAGAGGGGGTGACGGCCACGCCCACCTCCGCCCTTTTCGGGCCGTTCTTAAGTTAATAAGTCTGATCTAAAATCATTCTTAAGTTATATTCCCATAATCTACAAGTTCCAAGCTATCAAATGATACTAGTTTCGTTCTTGTTCTCAATTTTTTGATTAAATGTAAAATTGGCCCCACTTGGCATGGCGCCAATGGGTCTTAGTCTGATCCAGCGATACATAAGATTGGCTATTCTGTGATCAGGGTCGATGATACTATGCTTTAAGACAATCAGGGGATTTGTTCCCAAAATGTTGAATAAACACTATCCAGCTCTCCGTCTAACACAACCAAGCGGCTGCAAGAATTGGACATTCCCGTGTGATTTAGCTACGGAAGCATCATACGAACATCATTTTCGATTTTCAGCGACATCTTTGAAGAAGCTAACAACGCGGACGTCGGGTTCTGATTCGTCCAAGCCTGCCGGGTACCAGTTGAGAACGACCAACCAGGACACCGTGCACTTCCAGACGATTCCACTAACGCATTTCCGAAACGTGGAGCTCCTAGCTACCGTGGGAACCAGCTCCGTCGCCAACATCTTAGGTCAAAGGTTATTCTGCTGTATCCCGTTAACGTGCTGTCGGGTAAGAATCCATATAGGGAGGCTTTTTGTCTTAGGGACAATAATTACCGTATGGCGTTGTAATTATTTTGGGTCGAAAATTCATAATGGATTATAATAAAACGCTTTTCAAAATAAAAGATAAAACAAAAGTTAGTTCAGCAAAAAAGGAGCAAAAGTGAACTACTGAAAGAAAAATAATAAGCAACTAGAGGGAATTCGTTTGTACGTAAGCAATAAATAAAACTTTTAAAACATCATAGGTGACATTTGGCTTTTTAAATCCGACTTGTCTGAAGAAAACCTGAACACGTCCGCGGTGTTTGTAACATTCTCTTAGTTTAATAAATATGATTGGGAAAAAATAGCCATAATTATTGTACTTTCTCCAACGCACACAAAACACTATTAAGAAATGTGGGGTCGTTGAGGAGGACATTGATTTGATTGGATTCATCTCGTACGTGTTTGCAGAGAAAAATAGAACGACCTTAATTTCCCAGAAGGATAATTTGATAATTTTGTCACAAAACACCTTTTGCCAAAAGAGAGGCACATCCTTTGAAAACATGACGAGTACGGCACAGCCTTGGGGATGTTATTTGCGAAAAATTGCTAGTTATCAAGATGTATTCTCGAGCATGGGCGTCGCCAGGATTTTTTCTAGAGGGGGGCAAAAAAAAATTTGCCAAAAAATGCTTGTATTTCTCAACACATTCTCGATTTATCAGTTTTAGAGGGGGGCAGGGACATTTTTTTTTTTTTTTTGTTTTTCCAGGGGGCAAGTGCCCCCTTGCCCTCGCGACGCCCATGTTCTCGAGTATTCCTAGCTGAGAGGCAACCCCAAAGCTGCCGAAGAATGAGATTACTTCGTAAAAAAAAGTCCTTAACGTTTCCTGTTTTGCTCACGGCGGTTTTCGTTTACGTAAATTTCACATTATTACGAAAATGTTAGGTAAAGAAACAAACAAAGATAATACTCTACTGCTTGGTTTTTTTTTCTTTTATAAAGAATTATATTGTTGTTAAAGCTCTCCCGGTTTTAAGTGTGTCGTACTTGGACGAGATATGAAAGGTTAAAGAGGAATTAACGATTTTGGCTTCGGGAGAATTTAAAGCCCGTGACGTTTGGGGCTTCGGCTAGATACAGTTTCATGTTTTACTTCAGGGTTATCAAATCATGTTATTAAAATGCTATCAATGGTTGGATAATGTCCATTTTGTTGTCACATGAAAAGCTTAGTTTACAATGATTCATGAGTCAGGGATGGGTTGAACTGGACACGTAGCCTAGCTTTGGAACTTCAGCAAAGAGTCAGTTGGGGTGACTTCTCAGTGTTGGTAAAGAGGACATGAACATACAAAGATAAAGTTGCGCTTCATGGAAAATAATTTCTATTATCCCAACAAGACAATGTCGGTTATTTATTTTAAAATGAGACATCGAGCGAAAATAAATCTGCCCACTTAATGGAATATTACTTGACTGTGTGAATTTCGAATTACTTGCGATCAAACAAGTTCAGGCGGATCTCTGTGTGCTTTAGAGCCGTTTCAGAGGGTTGAACTCGCCAAAGATAAAATTACGAAGTTGTTATTTTTTTTCTTTGAAATCAAACATAGACATGGAAATTATGTTGGGACAAAAATTGCAATGTTCAATCTGGAAACTAGCTGGCTCTTTTGCTGCGCTTATGGTCTCCACCTCATGAAAATTTATAAAGATATCATACGTGCAGCAGAAGCACCACCAGTGACAATTATTGTATCAGCTTATGCTTGAATTATTTCCCTTCACCTCATTGTCAATGCATTGCTTGTTGTGTCTTCCCTTTTCTAGGTCTTAGCACCACTTTCGAGCACGAAGCACGGAAAATGAACAATGTTAATTCTTTCCCCAATACACCATTCTGTTTATAGAAATCCCATGAGGATGAACGAGTTCCAATTGTGTTTCCTTTTTATCCCTCTTCTTTGGGGGCAAATAAAAAATGAGTGGCACGAGAAAAAAAATGGAGGGAGAAAGGGGCGTTAGGAAGTCTTAATACCGTGTCAAATATTTGTGGCACGTGTTGGATTTAAATCTCATCTGTTTTGTTTCTACCCTATGATTTTCCCCCAAGGTATGCTATGAAGATGACATGTGCTCCAAGTACTGGTACCCACGTGACCAACTGACCTTTGGCACCAATACCCGGATGTTGTCCATGGGCGTGGTCATGCCGCCATGGGGGAACCGCAGCCTGCTTGAGATGCACGTGTGTGCAGACGTCCCCCTGTCTCTGATGAGGGGGTTTATGGTGGAGCTGCAGCGGTACTCGCCAGGGTTGAGATCGACTGCCCAAAAGCCGCAGGAGTATGGCACTTAAGACTCGCAGTCACAGACTTTGCTTTAACAGGCAATTGGGACCGGATCCAACAAGACGACATTTAAGAACATTTTCTTTTAGTCGGTATTTGTTTTTGCGTCGGGATGATGTAAATCAATATTTTGGTTTTGCCCTTCACCGACGTATAGACACTGTACATAGTCTAAGTATACAGTGTCTATACGTCGATGAAGGCCAAAACCCAATCAAAACCTGTTCATATTTACGGAAGATCAGTAAAAACCATACCATTCATTCATTCATCGTATATAATATGATAATTATTTGGGGAAATCGTTGACGACTTGCACTGATTTATATTTTACAGGATTTCTATAAGAGGGTTTGAACTCAATATTGCTCCGGCGACTTCCAGCTCATTTTGTTAGGTGGGACACGTTTTTCGTACAGCACTGCTTTGTGTGTGTTTTTATTTAATTCTTTGTCAAATTATGTGGGTTTTTTTTTTTAAATATAAATATACCTTGATTCGTTTAGCAAATGTCCAAAAGGAACATTAGTGACCTGCTCCGTGATGGTATCTCTTTAGCTTGTACATGTACGTGTACACGAAATGTAGGTGGATATCTTTCATTTAAACGTTTATCCCCGTTTTTTTCATGGGCAGCCATAAAATTGCAAAGTTCAAACTGTGCAAGAGATTCTACCCTCAATTGAACATTTTTACCCTCGGGACATGGGCGTCGCGAGGGGGCAAGGGGGGCCTACCAGGAAAAATAAAAAACCGAAAAAAAGGAAAAAGAGGTGCGCAGCCATATTGCTGTTAATTTGATGGGGGGAGGGGCAGGGCAGGCTAAAAAAAAATGATTAATTGAGAATATAATGAAAAAGTTAAGGAATTTTGGGGAAATTTGCTTTGACCCCCTGGAAAAATCCTGGCGACGCCCATGCCCCGGGATTTATTAAAGAGTAATATTACCGATACTGGTACCGTAGGGAGACATTCCCATAGACTTGTGCACAGACAAACAAAATCCAATAACACCATTTGTAAATTACCACCACCCCCCCCCCCCTCCCAAAATGTTTTTAACTGTAATATTCTCGAGCTACTAACATTAGGTAGTTAAAAGCTTAGGGAGACATTAAAATGTCCGCATACTCTTAAATAATTTAATAGAAAGTGTCTTCCTGCAGTACTAGTTGTTAATATTCCTTTACTTTTAGTAGTTTAAGTTGTTTATTCAGTGTTTTTAAAGAGAGTGATGGATACTTTCATACCTTTGTAAATTATTTTTGATACATTGTTTTGCATTGACTGGTGTTAAAAGAAATTTGGATTCCTATTTTTTTAAATACATTATACGGACTCAATACGGACTTTTCCTGTTCCAAATTGTGTCCACTGAGGCATGCGCAATACAGCCGACGAGTCCGTTTTTCATGGAGTCATAATGTCACACTGTACCGATTTCTGAGAAACGAGATCAGTTTTCGCACGGTCCCAATAGGCTGGTAATGCATCCGAAATTGCATGTTAAAATTCTTTTGCAATGATTTTCTATGTGGTCCATTGTGTTTGTTACCATTTTTTGAATCATTTATCATGTCATATCATTTTGATGTATAGTTTCAATTATCTTTTTTTTTGTGGAGTAGGCCTAAGCCTATCTGAAGATTGCCCTTTTACTAGCAGGGTCTCCCCATGTCGTCATAGACTTTTTAAAAAAGATTCAAGTTAAATGTCGATAAACGCAATGTTTTGGAGCCCGATGTATTGCTTCCCTTTCATAGATTTTGATATTTTTGTTGGCAGCATTTTCCTAAAATTTGCATCCTTCCACTTTAAAATAATGTTTTTTAATCATAACAAATAAAACATATATCATGCATTTACATCATTGCCAAAGGCAATGCGATTTTATATATGCGTGTGGACTATACTAACCGATGTTTGCATGCCAAATGCATTAATTATGCCTCATTACAGAAAACAAACATTTTTTATTAAAAGTTGCAACTCATAATTCCAAGGAAAAATAACTCAAATTACTAAATAATTAATAAATAACTCAAATTAAGGGTCAGCGAAACATGTTGTCAAAAACTGGAGTGGAATTGGGCCATTGGAGTAGGCCTAAGCCTCATTTCAGAAAGCAAATATTTTATGAAGAGTTGCAACTCATAATTTCGAAGCAAACTATTATGAATGAATAAAATAACTCAAATTAACAAGGCAACAATTTAAAAGTGTCAGCGCATATGTTGTCAAAACCTGCAGTGGAATTGGGACATTTTCCCGTAGTTTTTCCTTTGTTCCAGATACAATGGTTGCCCTTCACCATGTTGTCAAAATGTCAATTGAGGCTTTGCATGTCAATTATCTATGAATTCTAGACCCTTGGATATTACACCCTTGGTCTGTTTTAACTTCTTGGGAAAAAAGTTTTTAAGTTCTATTGTTAATTGCCAAATTATTACTTCAATTTCCACGATGAAGAAAATGTAAAACTGGGTGATTTTCGTGGAAACAATGCAGCAGTATGTGTGAAGCTGAGCTTTCTTTGATGTTTTTTTTTCATTTGCTATAGAAAGAGTGCACAGCCCATTCTCCACTTTGTAAACTGTAATATACGTATACTATTTTGTAAAAATGTTGTTCTTATTGATGTTCAATCCTAAGAGATATGTCATAAATGCCTGTTAATACTCAAAGCTAGCTCGAACTACTTGTGACTCAAGTTGTTTTTGGCCGTTGATGGAATAAAGTAAAAAATAACAGCCCCCAATGATGCGGGATTTGGTGAAGTCTTTGAATTTTTCAAATATCTTTATCTATTTTCTTTAACTAGCGGGGTGCCGCGCGAAGCTGAGTGGAGTCATGTACTAATGTGTTACTTTGACCTCAATTTGCATGTTGACCCCAAGTGGGCGTGGTAAATCTTGGTGAAGCAATTTTGCCACATTTTTCATCATCAGCATTATGCTTTGCAAAAAATGCAAAACAAAGCAAATAAATCATTTGTTTCACGTGCCAACTGTGATTTCAGAGGACAGTGAAATCGAAGCATAGGACCTATACACTGGATACCTCTCCATTAATCCTTGCATTTTCCGCACATACCTTATGCCTTCTACAAAAAAAGCGTAACACACAGACATCAGACAGACAGACATCAGACGGACAGCGTACGATCTATATATATACAATAATTAAACTGTACATAAGATGGAATTTTTTGTCGGGGTGATGTAAATCAAATTAGGTTTTGCCCTTCACCGACGCATAAACACTGTATACTCACAAGGGCGGATCCAGAACACAATTTTTGGGGGGGGCCAAAAAAATTTTGGTCCTCCAAAAAAGTGGGTCCAAAAATTACGGCGTGGGGTTCGGGGCCCGCTTAAGGGCCCCGAAAAAATTTTGGATTCTAGATGCTCTGAGGTGCGATCTGAGGCAATTTCTGACCACTTTAACCAATGTTTTTTTGAGGAGAAGATGGTGGTGTACTCATTGCCTGCCTTTTTTGCGATGTCACATATAAAAAAAAAAAATTGGTTTCGTTTTGGGGGGGGGGGGCATGGCCCCCTTTGGCCCCCCCCCCCTGGATCCGCCCTTGTATACTCAGCGTGTTACCTCCCGAGTGAAAGTTGTAAAAAATCACTCGGGTGAAAGCAGGAGGTCGTGGGTTCGAGTCCCACCCGAGTGATTTTTTTCCCAACTTTCACTCTGGAGGTAACACGCTGAGTATACAGTGTTTATACGACGGTGAAGGGCAAAACCTTATTTGAATTAAACTGTAGGTATGAGGAAAGCAAGCAGTTGCTCACGCTATAAGTCAGCTCTGGAAGCATATGCGAAGAAATACTTACTTTTTTGAATATGTTAAACTTACTATTTCCTTGCGATATGCATAAAAAAAACAGGCTAAATCGTAATTAGGGTTCATTGTTCGACTAGGGTTGTGCAGCTGTATACGAAACTCAGTGTTTGTCATGTAGGTTGTCTGTTCGTTTGCAAAGGCTTCAATTTTCCTTATTTCCTTCGAGGCTTCAGTGTATAGGTCCTACCCTGACTCTGGTTTCCCT
Organism: Patiria pectinifera; assembly: GCA_029964075.1. Taxonomy (NCBI): domain Eukaryota; kingdom Metazoa; phylum Echinodermata; class Asteroidea; order Valvatida; family Asterinidae; genus Patiria; species Patiria pectinifera. Next base: position 29,431,576 of record CM057142.1, on the reverse strand, counting down.
GTTGGGAAAAAAGTAATAAGAAAAATACACGCTAGACATAAAAGCTTGAATGGCAGGCTGCAATCCATCGGAAATATCAGATCGTGTAGCTCAGGAGTGCACTCGGATGATATAAAGGACAGACCCTTATTACAAAACCACTAACAAAAGGATGAAAAGCACAATGATGTTCATCACATCAACAACTTCATTTCAAACTGTTTCGTTCGCAAGGGAGCGTAACGTAATATTTCACTACGTTTTATGGAAACTCATTCTTTCAGGGAGTTTAATCCCCTCACTATCTTTCAACCAAGTATGTTTTTGAACAATAATTACGCCAGTTACTTTTTGGATAGCTGCAAATGATGGACTCTGGCTTTAAGAAATGTTCTGTTTCCGTGAGCATACAACACTGGTATTCGTTTTGAGTGCACTTTTCGGTCTTATGTTGGATGTTTAACAGACCTGGAAAAATGGAAGAAGAGAGAACAATTGAGAGAAAAATCAATAAGCAACTAGAGGTACGGAAATGGTTCCGTGCCCGGAAATCCAAAACATCGCCGGCGGCAATGTCTAACCAAAAAAATGGGAACGCTACGCCATTCATTTAAAAATATTTAAGTCAAAGTAATTTTTCAAATTTTGGCCTTAAAGGGAAGATACAACATTTGTAAACATCAAAAAAACGAAATGATCAAATCATCACGAAATACCTTAATGAATTGTTAGGGACTGACAGTCTAAATCATCCTTGAAAATCGTGGCTACTGGTGTGCTGACATTAAGAAAACGCTGGTCAGCTGACCAGCGTTGGAGAAAACTGGCTTTTTTCAAAATTTGTTCCAAATTTTTCATATTTAGTTATTCTGACTTTTCTTTGCAATTGATTACACACTGTGAAGGGGTACATGCCCGCTAGACTGATTCTCTGACTTTACAATGTAGGAGCAGGACTGTGAGCTCTGGTGTTGCAACTCAGGAAATGAGCTCCGGAAATAGGCCTTATAAATAATTTAAATAAACTGCTGAAGTGGGTTACTTTTTTAAGGCTGGGGGGTGTTCAGTTTCGCGGGACGGGTTTGGCTTGACGCCAGGGCGGGTTAAATGTTACACATTGTATAAATGTTGTTAACTCTATTGTACGTTGTCTAGCCAGAGAGCAGACGAGAGACTGAGTTCAGTGAGCAAGCATTAAAAAAAATTGCTGTTCCTGAAGCTCAATAAATCAGTGTGTTTTATATTGCACGAAATTGAGTGCGTTTGTTTTCTACATGCGTTTTTTTTCCGACGGAATAAACAAGGACCCGTCGTAGGCGCACGTCGTGTTTGATGAGGAACACAAAATAGAAATAACCTTAATTTCGCAGAAGGGCAGTTTAATTATTGAGGCACAAAACAGCTTTTGCCAAAAGGGAGGTTCATTCTTTAAAAGTACATGACGAGTATGGCACAGCCTTGGAGATATTATTTGCGTAACTTAGACGAAAAAAAATGATAGTAATCAAGATGTATTCTCGAGTATTCCTAGCTGAGAGGCTATCCCAAAGCTGGCGAAGATAATAATCTACTTGTATTTTTTTAAGCCTAAAAAATTGATGATTTTTTTGTAAAACCTCTCCTGGTTTGAAGTGAGTCGTACATGGACGAGATTACAGTTAATATATAGGGGGATATACGATTTTGGCTTCGGGAGAATTTAATGTCCCTAACCTTGGGGCTCAGTGTAGATATAGTTCTGAGTTTCACTTCAGGATTACCAAAATGCTGTCAAAGGTTGGAGGATTTCCAAAGTTTTGCAATGGTTCTTGAGCCAAGGTTGGGCTGAACTGGAGACATAGCTCCGTTTTGGAAATTCCGCAAACAGTCAGTTTGGAAAGACATTTCATACCTTTCATCAAATGTTCAGACTTTTTTAAATTAACAATCTCATCCCTGTATATAAAACAGGCTGAAGCGTAGCTAGGCTTTTATTCTTCAGCTATAGTTAGGTTGTGCAGCTGTATACGAAACTCGGTGTTTGTCATGTAGGTTGTCTGTTCGTTTGCATAGGCTGCAATTCTCCTTATTTTCCTTCGAGGCTTCTGAAGAATGTAAAGCCCCTGACCTTTGGGGTTTTGGCTAGATATAGTTCCAAGTTTTACCTCAGGATTATCAAATCAGTTTATAAAATGTTGTCAAAGGTTGGGGGTATTTTCAAAGTTTTGCAATGATCCTTGAGCCAAGGATGGGTTGAACTAGTTTGGGGAATTCCGCAAACAGTCAATCTGGGGAGACTTGTCAGTGTTGGAACAAAGGCATTTACATGAAAAGTCAAAGTTGCTCTTGACGAAAAACAAATTTTTAACATTGCTACACTCCCAGCAATTAATTCAATGTCTGTTATTCAGTTTAAAATGAGACATCGAGCGAAAAATAATAACTTAATAGTTGTGTACATTTCGAACTGTTCACGGCGAACCAATGATTCAGCTGATATTTGTGTGTGCGTTTAAGCCTTTTTAGAGGATTGAAGTCGCCAGAAAAATATAAAAATTTGAGTTATTTCTTCTTTAAAATCAAAAATGGAAATGGCAACTTGTCAGCAGAAAAAAATGCAATGCTTACTCTCCAAATTCCAAAGAGTGAAATTAGGGACTAGACGTTTTAGAGTGAAAATCACCCTCATTTTCAATTAAAATAGTCTGAAAATGAACCACTTCAGTCGAAGCTCGAGTGAAAACCCGATCTTTACGATTGAAGAAATTTTACTCTTAAACGTAGTCCCTAGTTTCCGACTGTGGGAGTGAATCTTCACTGAATGGGAGTGAATTTTCACCCTTTGGAATTTAGAGAGTACTCTAGAAACTAGCAGGCTCTGTCGCTGCGCTCATGGTCTCCATCTCATTAAAATTAATGAAGATATATCCTACGTGCAGCAGCAGTAGCACCACCAGTAACAATCAGCGTAATAGCTTGTGCCTACATTTCCCTTCACATCATTTTGTCAATTTCCATCAGTGTGTGGGCTGTTGCGTCTTTCCCCTTTCTAGGTCTTAGTCCAACTTTCAATCTCGTTAAAAATATGGCACAGGCACGAAGAGTCAACAAATTGAAATCTATTCCAAATACACCATTCTGTTTATGGAAATCCCACGAGGATCTTTTGTATCCCTCTTTATTTTGGGGCAAATAAAAAGTGAGTAACAAGAGAGAAAATGGAAGTGGGGCGGTTCAGGAGCGCGAGTCTCAATGCTGTGTCAACTATTTGTGGTGCGCGTTCGGATTAACTTATCTCACCTCTTTCAACTCCATGTTTTTCACAAGGTCTGCTTTGAAGATGATAATATTATGTGCTCCTAGTACTGGTATAAACGTGACTTGATCTTTGGCACTAATACCCGGATGTTGTCCATGGGCGTGGTCATGCCGCCGTGGGGGAACCGCAGCCTACTTGAGGTGCACGTGTGTGCAGACGTCCCCCTGTCTCTGATGAGGGGTTTATGGTGGAGCTTCAGCGGTACTGCCAGGGGTTGAGATCGACTGCCCAAAAGCCTCAGGAGTATGGCACTTAAGACTTGCAGTCACAGACTTTGGGACTGGATCAAAGAAGACGAATTTTAAGACAATTTTCTTATAGTCCTTTTTTCACATGGATCGTAAAAACCATACCAGGCCCTTCGTTATGATTTACATGCGGTGAATAATGTGATCATTATGTGGGTAAAAAACGTTGGCGGTTTCTACTGATTTATATTGTGCAATATTTCTAAAGGATTCGAACTCAATATTGCTCTGTTTTTTTTTCAGTTGAAATAAAGGAAAAAATAACAGAAATTTGTCTTAGGGAAGACATTTGAATATCTTTTTTTTTATTTCTTATTTATCACCGGCCAATCATGTAAAACAGCCTTTGAGCATGAGTTTTGTATCCTGCATATAGATTTTGAAATAAATAAATAAAATTGTGAACATATATTCTTTTATAATTAAATAGTAGGAACGGGGAATGCATGCAGTTGCTGGTGTTATAAGTCAGTTCTGGAAGCACATGCAGAAACCAAAATATGCTTATTTTTTACCATGATAAACTAAGAACTTCCATACGGTGAGCATTCTTCGACTGGTTAGGGTTGTGCAGCTGTACATGTATACGAAACTCGGTGTATTTCGTGTAGATTGTCTCTTCGTTTGTGAAGGCTTCACTTTTCTTATTTCCTTCGAGGCCTGCCATGTCCATGTCAGGAGCCCTAATACCTGACTCTGGTTTCCTGCGAATAAAGTAATTATGGAAGGACGCCCAGAAAATTTGATAACCGTTTCTTTCCAATGTCAATTTCGAACTGTATTCACTTATCATGTCAGTTTCAATTGTAAATGCCAAGGCTTTCGGGGCAAAAGCATCTCAGGAATACAAAGTAGAAGTCTGATTATGGAACCCATTGAAAGTACGAATAGAAGCCTTTGAACTAACATGTTACGTCCGCCAAGGGTATAGAGAAACTGTTGAAGGTCGTTTCGGAGTGCATTTCTTGTTTATGTTGGATGATAGACCAGAAGCATATAATTACAAAACCATTAACGAGGAAGAAAGACTAATTGATATTCTTCAGTAAGTGGAAGGGCCTACTTTATTTTGCTGTCGTCCACAAAATCTATGTAATATTTCACGTAGAGATGTTATATTGACGCTCATCTGTGCATGCCAGCAATTCCCGTGACAGCAGATTTTCATTTAAATGGAAGAAACAACAGCTCTTGGCAGTTGAATTAAAAGTGTGCGATAACAATGGAGCCAGTGCGGTTCTTTTTTTTCCCGACAATATACATTAGATGTTTCCGTCCGAAAAGGGTAGATATGCTGTATTGAAAGTCGTTTTGATTCCATTCCATGCTTCTGTTAGGTGTCGTACAAGACCAGAAACCAACAAAACCAAAAATAAGAGGAAAAAAAGGCAAAGTGGATATTCTTAAGTAAGCTGTAATAAAGTGTCTTCTTAATGTTGCTTTCGTTCACAAAAAAGGGAGTGTAATTTTTTTTCACGAAGAAATGTTATAGTGCAGCTCATCTATGAACGCCAGCAATTCACATGACAGCAAATTTACATTTCATGGTAGGAACAAGAGCCCTTGGCATTTAAATTGAAAGTGTGCCATATAGCAATGGGGGTAGCCATAGATGCATGTTCCATGCTTCCGTCTGAAATGGGTAGAGATGGTGTAATGAAGGTCGTTTTGGAGTGCACTCCTTGCTTATGTTTGGATGGGTTAATAGATCAGAAACCAATTGCAAAACCACTTCTACATGAGGAAGAACAGACAAGTTAAGGGCCTACTTAAAAATCGAATTCATTCACAAAGGGAGTGTAACACATGTGTAATACTTCACCAAGATTTGTTATAGTACAGGGTGTCCTGAAAATAATGGTGCATGTAAACCCCGCCATTTTCGCCAATTTACAACCGGAATTTGCTGCAAATGTTTACTAATGATCTTCAAGGTTACAGATTAAGCTTGAGAATACCGTTTGTTTAGTTGAGATTGCTTTTGTAAATCCAGAGATATGTTTGAATAACCACAAAGCCAAAAAAAGCATTCTGTGCCACTTTTGAGGAAAGCGAGTGCTTCAAAGATCAGACAATGCCAGTATGGCTCTTTTAATAAGATTATAGGTATTATAGGTATTGGCAGGTAAGACATAGGTTTTGGTAACATAGGTACGCCCCCAAATTCTCATTCACATGGCAAGAACGGGCAGCTCTTGGCGTTTGAATTGCAGGTGTGTTATTAAATAGAACCGTGCGGGGGTTTTTTTACAGGCAGTACACATTACACAAATTAATATACAAGGGATGTTCTATTAAAAATAATCCGGTGTCCGCAGAGTATATAGAGATTAGATGTTGTGGTAATACTGCTTTTAATTTGCGACGGTAAAAATTCGTATAAGGCAATGTAGTTAAAACAAGAGGGAGACTGTCCCCTAACGTATAATAATCAATAAGAAAGTGTCTCCCAAAGGAACCATTTATGTAATAATGCTACGTACTTTTTTCCTCTTTTTAATCAAGGATGTTCTTTATTTGATTAACGGAAAGTGAGGCCCATTAATAGTGAATGTGGCCAACATTTTGCTTTTGCTGCAATTTTTCCGACATAAATGGATTTGGAGGATTAGTATGTTATAGCAAATATTGTTAAACTGATTTGTTTCACGTTTTGGGCTTGTAGATGTTGGAAAACTAAGAAAACCAATCATGTTCTTGTAGTCTGGTTCCCTGACCCTCACTTCTTAAGATGAAACAGAGCAATTTATAGACTTTGGGGAATTGTAAGATCAGAGAATCAGTCTAGCTGGCTTGTATCCTTTTCAAAAAGTGTGTCATCCATTGCAAAGAAAATGCGAAATATCTAAATATGAAAAATAGAAGCAGTAGGTTTTTGAAAAAGCCAGTTTTCTCCAACGCTGGTCGGCCGAGCAGTGTTGGAAAAATACAAATTTTCTTGAAAATGTGAGCACACCAAGAGCCACAATTTTACAAGATGCTTTAGACTATCCAGTAAGGTATTTTGTGGACAATTTGCTCATTCTCTGCTTTTTTAATGTTTGCAAATGTTGTATCTTCCTTTAACATACAAATGAACAAACAGTGATAGTATCGTCTGTTATGTGGGTGTCTTACAAAATGCAGTTTAAAGCCAAATTTCAATATTTTTGAATAATTGTCTTTGTAAGATATAGAACCAGAACTGAGTAGATCTCTTTAAATAGGCCTAAACAAAACATTGTAATCAACTTTGGTCTTTGTATGTATTATTTGTACTATAATAGTCAACAAACATAAACGTGGGAGAGTGTGATGTTCTGGTGTTGTACAGAGGAGTCAGTTTCTGATCCCAACATTAAGGTGGCGTTGTACCAATTTAAGCACACATGAGTGGTTAATGCAGCTTGAATACTGGAGCTTCTGGCCATGGTACAAGAATCTGAGCCTCAGGACAAAACATGTCCTATGTGAGGAAAATGTTTCCATTAACTAATTCTTTCATAAAAGTATCGGATTACAGTTCAACCAAAATCACTTAATGTGTCTTCTTATTATGGGGGGTGAGATGGTCTAGCGGTTACAAGAACACTGGACTCCATGCTCTGGTATTTCAGAGGCAACAGTGGCGTGGGTTCAAGCTTTCCGGGCCTGGGTGCCCTTTGAGCAAGGCACTTAGCCATTATTGCTTCGTCCTTTGGATGGGATGTAAAGCTGTAGGTCCTGTGTGTTGAGCTAAATGCACCTATCCAGCAAACACTTATCGCTAAGAGAAGGGGTTCAGCCCTGGTGTTTCGGGCAGTTATTCTCATACATACACCATGAGGCTGTACCTGAAAGCCACAATTCAGGCGTTTTGTACAGAAGCTAACAGATACAGATACAGATATTAACAAATTACATTGTTAGGTGTACTCATTGTTAACCTTATTTTGAAAGACCAATATAAACAGAAAAGGGTTACAATGACTTGATGTAGTCCCTTCCTTTTGGTATGAGGCTTGCGTTCCAGCTTTGAAATAAAAACCGATGAATCAACTATAATGGCGTGGCGCCCGATGGACAGGGCTCACCTCCTCGATCGATGACCAAACGCAGAGGCAAAACCATTGAATAAAAAGGAGAAAACGTATTAAAGATAAGTTGTGTTTTATAAAGCGCGCGTATTCACTTTTTTTTTTTTTGCTGTTCAGGGTGCAACATCATCAACATCACCCCTGCTCACTGGGCCAACAATGAAACTTTCAAAGACAACTTCAGCTCACTATCCAGCCTGATGCAGCCATTCCGGCGCAAAAACAAAAACATATCTCTGCCCCTCGTAAGGTGCCAGAGTAAGTCAGATAATTCGAGCCAAATATTTATGAGATTTGCCAGGTAGACACAAGATTTGCGGCAGAAAGCAATGATGCCATACTATACTGTGTACTAGAATTTTTAAAAAAAACAAGAAATGCAGCTTGTGATCGAGTCTCGTCAATATCACCTGTCAAATCACAGCACCTTCTATCAGGGGCCGGATTAAGTGTTGTATAGGCCTCTAGGCACCAGTGTTTCTGTAGAGCCCTAATCCGCACCAGGCCAAGCACCAATTTCATTTTGATGTTCTAAGCAAGACAGGCCAAACTGATAGCTCTTAAAAGCCTGTTGGCACACTGTGGTATTTTTGTAGGTCCTCAAATTGTTCGCTGTAGGCGTCTCTAAATTGTTCATTGGGCCTGACCTTCATTAATTGCTACAGACTCACAATGAATTATAAAGTCTGATAACATATACTGGCTGATTCTTATTTGTTGGGAATCTCTCCCCAAGCCCTATATTGGGAATGGGGAGGGGCCTTCAAGACTCAGTATATGAAAACATAATGATCACTCCTTCGGATTGAATACACGGAGATCGAGATACTTTTAATTCACAGATCCACTTCAAATATTCATTATTAATACACCACACTTGTTGCATTACACATTATAAATCGTTACATAAACTAATTTACGGGCACTGAACAATCAATTCTAACGGACATCTTTGAGGTTTTTGTTTACAATGTACCTACATCTTGAGGCATTATTGAACGTAATTGATTTAAAACAATCCTCCTATGTGATGTGTGGGTTTTTTACGCTTTGATTCTATTAAAAGTGCCATGATCATCAGGGGTTTGGAGTAAATCCACTTGGGGTTGATAACCGCAGCTCACACGAGCAAGGGTAATGCCTATGTCACTTTATTAGCACGGTTGAAACTTCAAGGAGCAATGTAGAGGCAAGCAAACTACAAATAAAACAGATGTATACTGTGTAAAGCTGCTACCAACACTTACATTATGGGAGGGGGCTTTGCTTGAACTCAGTACTAACTCCGGGGGAACGTCTCACACAAACACAAACAAGGTACTTAAGGCAATACAAAATTGTTTCAAAACGTTAAAGAAAAACTTTCAGAACTACAAGCATTTCCAGAATAATGCTTGGGAAAACCACCTTCAAAATGTGTAGCTATATGCAAAGTCCTAGGTAATTAAACAAGTGCGAGTGCATAATATGCTCCGGCCGTCTTGCAAGAAAGTCTTGCATGAAATCTTTCAAAATGATCCCTGTCAGAGCCAGAAAATGCGACGCCAAAAATGCGACGCTCGATGGCTTTAAATTTAACACCATACTTTGGATTAATATCTAGATTTATCCGATTCGTTAGTGTGACGTCATTCACACGGTGTAGCGTAGCAACGAATTGAACCGGAAGTTAACGCAACTTGAGTTTTTAGCAAATGGGCGCTTGGGTGCGGTTGCGTGTATAATGAAGTCACCAACGAACCGATGGAAGCGATTTTGATGTAAATAACAAGTGACTATCAGTTAACATCACTGCACATATTTTGCCTTTATTTACAATCTTTTCATAAACATCTTTCCGAATTCCTGACAAACAGTTTTGTTAAGTATTTAATATTATTTTGTGAGTTGTTAAGGGTTTTTTTAAATTAAAATTTGGAAGTTATATTTTTATGGAAAAACTTAGGGGGCTTATTTTGGTCAATTTTCGGGGCAGACATAATGCAAAATAAACGCGCATGCGCATTAATTCGAAACAAAATAGGTGTTCCGAAAACCGTGAGCAAAAGTGTATTATGACGACGGCATGGCATTTCATCAATTAGTCAATTATTTTTGGTCAACTTTAGGGGGCTTATTTGTACCCATTGGCTTGGTCAATCTTCGGGGACAGAGAGACCTGACCGACCGACCACTCATGTATAAGCTCCTGCTAGAGCTCAAAAAAGACAAATAGCTTAAAAGGTGAATTTAATGGATTTTTGCTGTGGGACTCCAGTTTCCATCCGATTTCCATGTTGATTCTGGATGCTGTTGATGTGAATTCAAATGAAGAAAACGGTTCTCCAGAGCACAAACATGACGTAAAACTACATATCCCTGGTTTACTGTTGTTCAGTAGAAAGGGAGGAAAACAAACAGCAAATATCACTAAGTGCTTTTTTCTGTCTCTTGCCTGAAACAACATTATGTCCATTACCGCGTTGAAAGCCATTTTAAATCCATTAGAGCCTATTATATGTCTTATCCGTCCTCGTCCGTACCTGTACATCAGTCCCGTAATCTTCGCTCATCCCCATCCCCCTATAACCAAGAAGGTTGGCGACCACGACCTCCTTTTGCAAAAACCTTGAGAAGGAAACACAAAGCATTGTGGGAACGTCACTTGCCAACTCCTACATGAATTATTGAACCTATAGAGATCACTCAGCCCCTTGGATAGGGCGGTTCCGGGAGGTTTCTCTGTCTGTGCTGTTTTGTCCCTGGATAAGGTAATTATACAAAAGTTGTGCTGTATCTCTCTTTGCTTCCAGGTTGTCCTCATTGTCATGTTTACTCGTAGTGGTAAATGTACTTCTTCGACCCATGAGCGGCGATACTGGGGAAGAACGGGAGGGGGTATGCCTCCCCCCCCGTCAGGGGGACGCCAATGGTGATGTTCTCCCCAATAACTTATACCTGTGCGTACAGATTTCAGACAAAAAGTTTGAATGCAGCACCGCTTGAGTCATGAAAGAGTCAAGCTCCCCACCCTCTAGTCCCCTCTACCGCCCTTTGTATTATTGACTGGTCCCTCTGTCCCCTAATATTGACAAGAAATCGCTGCCCTGTCCCGAGCTCTTGTAATTTTCTTTATATCTCTGTTTATGAAATACATAGGCATTGGCCCTATATATAGTAAATCTAGTGTCTGTGTGAAGTCACAAAGGATGCCGAGGTGGGAGGAAGCTGTTTATTTGAATTGTTAGACTGTTGTGTTTTTCTTCTTCTATTTAATTGTTTTAAGGTCCAGACTTTTTTTTACATAATTCATTGAAATAAAAGTTGTTCATTTTAAATCAAAAACTGCTATAATGAGCTTCTTTATATGTAATGAACCACGACAAATTTTAAGGCAGACATTTTTAAAATGCATAATCGGCTATGCTATGAAGACAACGTAGACAGATATTATATATACATATATCACAAATGAAAGCCTATAAGTTGAGTTAACATGAGATGGATGGGATAATGTGTAGTGAGTAGTAAATAGACTACAACTTTTCATGAAATCAACTAATTAAAGTCACAAATCATTATACAATTAATACTTCCGCTGTGACAGGGTCCATCATGCTTTAGGCACTGAGGTGCAAATGGCACCTGAGGCGAAATTTTTATTTTGTTATACCATGGTAATAGATTCTAAGCAATTGAAATTGTGACTCCTTCCAGAAGGCAGTAATAGCGGAAGTACTATTTTGAAAAAGATCCGTGATTACTGACCGTGAATATTCACACATTTTTTTCACTGCACAGAAACACATATTTATTTACCTTTTACTGAATTGCTTAATCCATTACCTCGCCCTGTTACGAGCCAATCACAGCTCGCGGACTATATCTGGGCGCGCGTCCATCCGACATGTGGCGCGCGCGTGCTCGCCAGTCTGAAGCCTCAACCCGGGGCTATTTTTATTATTACAAGGCGATACAAGTACAACACTTCAACAGTTCACCAGTGGGGACGCCCAACAGTGGGACGTGATCAAGGTAACGTACCCTGTGGGGTACATCACGGTGTACCACGGGTGTACCCTGACATGATACATACGTGTGTTTGTGGCATTACTAACATGCTCGGTTCTCGACCAATAAAACATCACGATCTATTACCGAGTTATAACAAATGTTTTGTTTCATTTTCACCGTGCTATTTGCCTCCTTGTTTCACGCCGTGGAGTCATTGGTTCCTGATGTGGACGGTGCGATTTGTTGGATGACATAACCGTCCTGCCAGCACTGGTGCCTCCAGTCGCTGGTAGTCGTGTCGTCGCTCCCACGAACTTTACGGCGTAGAACTTGGGCAGGTAGAGAACAGGGTCAGGTAGGCGTTGAGAATGACCGCGTAGCAGACGGTGGCTACTCAGTAGCGCGGCCACGGCCGTGGCGTAGACGGGCACCGCTAGGCACAGCACCAGGTGGCTGACGCTGACCGCGATGAACTGGATTCGTTGTTGCTGGCACCTTGCGGGCCTTGGAAGGCGAAGAAGCAACAGGTTGTATCAGAGAATAAGTACCAGGGAGGCGGGGGATGTGAAGCCAGGCCCGAAGGAGCACAGAAGAGTTCCAGGTACAGTCCCCCAACTGACTGATCAACTCGACGGGTGATGGTTAGGATAGCTGACAGAATGGA